>JAUCBJ010002163.1:0-46683 GCA_032718475.1 Nemertoderma westbladi | reverse complement strand
CATAACATTGATCCACTTCAGGACGATGGAAATTTCGGTATTCATCTATACAAACAGTGCGTTCAATCACTAATGTAGAGAGAGATGGGGCAACACTGAAAAGAAGGGTGAAACTATCTCTGTATAATATATATTGTTTTAACATTTGGTTATACAGTACATTGATTAAATTATATACTGTT
Source organism: Nemertoderma westbladi (assembly GCA_032718475.1). Taxonomy (NCBI): domain Eukaryota; kingdom Metazoa; phylum Xenacoelomorpha; order Nemertodermatida; family Nemertodermatidae; genus Nemertoderma; species Nemertoderma westbladi. The sequence goes on along the minus strand of JAUCBJ010002163.1, from coordinate 46,501 downwards.
ATACAGTATATTGATTAAAAGTGTATTTTTTGTAGTAACGTTCTACAACATTCAGTATTAATTATACTATTACAAATATTATCTTTAGTTTTTTTTAGTTTAAACAGTTTGTCTAATCTCAACTATACTAATAAATTTTACTAAGGTTACATCAACATCAATGTATATTAAACAATTTTGTATGAGTTTCAATGTGCAGAAAACTGCCAGCTTAGCGGGTTACGAAGAAGTTTTATTAAGTCTTCCTTCATTTCCATGTATGTCTCATAACAAACAGGCAATGTAAGAGTTGGACCACATGTTTGGACGAAAATGGCTCTAGCTGCCTTTGTTTCACAAAATCGATCCCGTTTGAAAAATTCCACATTAATAGTGTTACATATCATTATGTTACTTCCAGTAACATATCGAAGGAAAAGAGACATCATATTCTCATCGAAGTCTCGAAGCACATTTTTGAGCGACAACCGAGCCTCAATTTGATCATTGTTTAGATTTTCTGGAAATTTGAAAACCTTCCAAAGTGCAGATACAGATGGAGCTCGGCGAGAGTAAACTTTGTCCAATTCACTTTGGGAACTAAATGGTTTCTCACAAGCCAGGTTAATATTTTTTGTAATGAAGGACGTTTTTTGGACAATTTCCTGATAGCATAGTTCCGATAATATATTACGAATGTTTTCCTTTGTAGGAATTTTACGACACTTGAACTTCTCTAGCAGATCAGTGATCTCTTCCACATCTTCTTCGGAGGCATCGCAACCCAAACGGATATTTTCGAATATGGTTACCTGCTGTTTGGTTAAAAACCCGTAAAATGTTTCAGGTGACATATCAGATAACATTTCCTCATGACCAACATCGAAGTAGCAATACTTAAAAAATACTTTCGATATTTTTGTAGGCCAATAACCGAATTCTTTATACCCGTATGCTAGGATCCGACCAATAACCTTCCACGTGTCATCCTGCCAATCGTGCCTAATTAATGGAAGCAACATATCAGTTCCTGTGGTTGCTTTAATGTAAAATTCCTCCCAAAACAAACATAGTAATTCTCTGCTTAATCCCTTGTCATCAATTCCCATTTCTCCTTTGAAACTAACAATAAACTTAAGCTTCATACTTTCCTCTTCAGACAAATGCATTCCAAACAACTGCATCACATCATCGAATACATTGTCACGATGGACCGAAATTAAGACGGCAGGATGTTCGCGTTGAGAAGGATGTTGAAAAACATCTTCATAGTATGAAGCATGTAGTTGGGCAAGAGTTTCGCGCGTTGGATTTGGAGATTGAAACTCATAAGATGAATCCGCATCTTGATTAACAAGATATTCACCATAATCCGGTTGGTTTAACAATGATCTACTCCTCAATTGGATACCAGAAGCAGTTACTCGGTCAATGGCTAAACTGTTGTTATATTCTTCATTTTGAACACAAACTAAGCATCGGGAAGATGAGGATGATTCATTCATAGTATCCGTTAAAGTACGGCCACAATGACATAATTGGTTGTCACTGAGAAAGACGGCAGGAAAATCTCTACCCGATCCCGATTGCAGTGGTTCAGATACTGATGTCAGTGCTTGAGATGCAGGGTTGGCAATTTTGATTTCACTAAATTCTAATTCAGTATGCTACTAATAATTATAAATACTGTAGGTCAAGCGTAGTGGAAATTTAGTTTCTCCAAAAGTGCTGTGTCTGTATGGTATCCATGTTACCAATTGGGGTGTCGTTTCAGCCTATTTTAACAAATTAACTTAATTCCGCGAATATTTAATTTAAATATTCACCATTAAAGTACCCTTTCAAGGAATGTAGCAGGTTGAAATGGCAGGCTTTTCTAACCAAAACAATAAACTAAATTTTGGAGACACAGTTTGCAATAAATTCGCGGGTTTGTGTCAAGCCCCCCCCCCCCCCCCCCCCTGCCTGACTTTTACAAACCTTTTTTATAGTTTTTATTTAGTCAAATTCAATCTAAATTCAAAGTAAATTGCCAACCCTGCTCAGAAGCTTCTATATTATGGTCTACCGCCGAGGTCGAGTTAAAGTCACCAACTTCAATTGCGGGTGTAAGCAGTGAGTCTAAATCTAAGCTTGAGCAAACAACGTACACAGTTTTTCTCTGTTTTCTAAATAGGGTGAAAATGTTTTTCCCATTTAGGACTTCACCGCGGACAAGATTTGTGCGAAGTAGCTTAGTATGACAAGCTTGCAAAATGATACATTTCGTATAATCGATTAACCCAGGCGCTAATTGTAATTTCTCCGTAAAGAGATTAATGATTCTCAACAATATGCCGTCTGCGGACATGGTTTTTTCCAGAGTTACTTCATTTAGAAAACACCCAGCAGCTATTATGGTTTCTTTCACAATCTGACGTGGAATAGGGCTACCAATTGTGTATGATTTTGGAAGTAGCATGACGTCTACCTTAAAACTTGTCTGGGCTTCTGTAGCAGCTGGTAAGGCACAAGAACGCCGTCGTCTTGCAGAAGTCGCAAAGTTTCTACGAAACATATTTGTAAAAGCTTCTGTGGGATATAACTGGCCCCTTTGCTTCGCAATCCAGTTTCCCCCCAGGCGCTGGAATACTCTAAAAAGGTTCTCTAACTGTATATATATTCCCCTCGCCCTCAAGGTACCGTTACAGGTGTTTTAACGGACATAAAAGTCATTCTGCTATATACGTGTTTTAGCGGACATGGTAAGACAAAAAACCTGCAATGCGACAAATACCTTTCATAGCTTAGCCGTGATGATTCATATTACGACATCTAACAGCTGGTTGCTGACATGGAAACAGCCATTGGACGCATGGTTCTTTGTTTGGCTTGAACCAATCAGAGCGATTTTTCCTGTCGACGTGTAGCTTTTCGGTCGATCATAAGGAGAGTGTTCAGTCTTACTGTTTTTTCTTGATACTTTGTTGTTATTGCTGTCTAGGCCAGGAACAACGGCTCTAGAATCAATTCGTTTCATACTTTTAGAAGAAACATTAGTAGGCTAAAATTATAGAGCGTATGACTGTTATCAGTTCAGTTCTTAACAACTCATATCACATATCGGTCCATATCAGTTTATATCATATCTTAACTTACCGTCTTAATGCTGTTTACTGTTGTGTTTTGGTTAAATATCATTTGGAGAACATATATAAAGAACCCAAATTTCCCAATTTTCTTGATACACTACAGGTTAGAGAGACGGGTTATATATAGCGATTGCGACTTATATTGTTGTGGTTTGTAGTGAATTTAATGCTATTTGATAAGCACTACAGTGGTCCGTTGCTATTCCCTTTATATATGATAAAATTCATTGACGGTCGGCAAATTAGTGAGCAGTATTGTGTGTTACTGGTAGTGTACATGATTGTGACTGATAACTAAGCATTTCCTAAAGAATGCGCCTCATACGTGAATCTTAAGCCTTACCGACTTATCGTTGTGATTAGTGTAAGTCATATCTCTGTTTACTTAGATAGAGCGCCACGTCCTAAAGGAACTGTTAATATTTCCCGAAAGTGAATAATATTAGTCAGAAATTAAGTATTAACGATCAATCGAATAATACAATACAGTAAGCTTCACTGCAATAATAATTTAAGCCCTCAGAATCCAGTCTCCTGGGAATATCCAGCGGGTGAATGGACGCGCACTAGGCTGGCTTCTGCTAATGTTGTGTTTATTGGTATTAAATATTTGTCTTCCTCTAAAGTATATTTATAAACCAAAAGACATATAAATTTTGGCAGGTTAAACTGCTAAAGGTCTTCAAAAGCGCGTACAATAACAGTCATTGACTTTATTGCAGTAAGCAATAAAGTTGAAAGTACCGGTCAACCGGTAAACCTGAACCGGTACTTCTGTAGGTCAGTAGGCCCAACTGCCAGAACCGGTACTGCCGTAGGTCCGTAGGTCCAACTGCCAGAACCGGTACTTCTGTAGGTTCGTAGGCCCAACTGTCCTAACCGGTACTTCCAGTATAAGTACATTAGTATTATTTCGATTGTGATCTACCAATATTGTAGGCTGCCAGGGGAATAGGGATTGATCACCCCTCATTCTTTTGTATAGTTTACTTATTTCTGTCAGTTTTATTTCCTAGTAAGTTAATATTGAGCTGAAGACGTGTAAGTCTGCTCAGATTGTTCAGATAATTGTAGGCCGGACTGTTGTCGGATTGTTGTTGGGTTTGGAGAGATTACGGCGTGTGTGGAGTTTGTCCGATAGAGTGCCAGTTAGTAAGTTGGGGCAGCAATAGCTGTAAGGTCAATCCCCTCTTAAAGAATAAGTCGTACTACCGTGTTAGAACGCATACTAACTAACAATTTTGGAATCTGCACATACTGTAGTTTATTTAGGCTTGACAGTATTCTGCCAGCGTTTTGGCTTGTGTTTGTTTGTGTGGTCTGTTCAGGTACCGTAATAGTTATTCCTCAGATATTTTGTAGGCTGGATTGTTGTCTAGCTATTATTAGGTCCGAAGAGATTGCTGCGTGTGTAGAGTTTGTCTGATAAAGTGCCAGTTAGTAAGTTGGGGCAGCAATAGCTGTAAGGTCAATCCCCTCTTAAAGAATAAGTCGTACTACCGTGTTAGAACGCATACTAACTAACCGTTTTGGAATCTGCACATACAGTAGTTTATTTAGGCTTGGTGGTAGTCTGCCAGCATTTGGTCTGTATTTTGTTTGAGTATTCTGTACGGGTAGCGTAATATTTATTATTCAGAGTTTATGCGATTATTCACAACATTCATGTCCCCAAGTTTATTCCTACAGTAATTGTGTTTGTTATACATACCGTTATAGTTAAATTAACCCCGGTACTACACGGGCTGCTTGGCGTAGGACAAGACTGGTGACTTTGTGCTTCGGTCACTCCAGCAGATGCCGTGGTTCTTTTAACTGTTCAAGTATATTTAACTACTGATTATTTGTTGTACCAGTACTTGTACCTAATTTAGGGTTTAGTGTACAGTGCTTCCCGAAGTAATTAGTGTGTAGGCAGTATATTTGTGTTGTAAAGTGGTTAATAGGCACGCTGGATCTGGTAGTCCGCGGTAATTAACTTCTAGGTAGGAACACTCCGTGATACATAACGTAGTACCTATAGCGATACGGTTATAGGTCGTCAGGCGGTGGTATTTTCCTATCTGGACAGTGCAATATATTTACTACTACTTATTATTTCAAATACCGTAGTACCCTGTCCGTTGTAATAAACCGGATTCTAACCCTTTGTTAGACTGGTTTGTAGACTTCCTGTAAAATTACCCTAAAAATTCGTACGTAATATTTTTGTTGTGTTTAATTAGAGATTTAATCTCACCCGTATCGTAAGTAATTTGTAGTATTAAGTAACTTAGGTAAATTAGAATTATCTGTTATAGTGTCCCATAAGTAGCACTCCACTGAGAGCGCACAGCTTCTGTGTAGTGACTCCCCCAGAAATAATAACATTTATTTCAAATATTGACAAAACCCATTTTAAACGGGTATATATCTATTATAAATCAACTCAAACGATTTATAGATAGTAGGCCTGCCATACAACAACTAGGTCTCAAAATCAGTTGGACTGCTGCTTAAATAACGGTAATAAAGTAAGTTAAAGTAACCAAGTAACCCTAAAAATATTCAGAAATTCAATTATTCTAAATTAATTGACATACCGGTATTTACCATAGGTTTATTATATTTATTTCTATAAATTTGAGCTGAAATCATACCGGTATTCTGTAATAATTCTAGTTCATAATTATACTTATATATACTATAAGTGTAAGCTGTATACCGGTATTCACGATAGGCCTATTATATACTTATATATATTTGTGCTAAATTTATATACCGGTACTCTGTGACAAAACTAGTTTACAATACTTATATATATTATAAGTGCATACCGGTATTCTAATATACTGCAATAGATTACCGGTACTAGGCCAACGGTCATACTGAATTACTAGACTTGCTTTAACTGTAACTATAGCAGTAGGCATTCAACTGTATAGCTAAACATGTCTGACACTCAGCAAAACCTGTCAGACAGCCTAATCGATACAACCATCTGTGACACAGATAGGAGTGTTGAGCGATTAAGAAAGGAGTTCAGCTCACCTCCTACTGAAAGAAAGGTCATCCCTCCAGTAGTGATATCGGACCCTAAGCTAATCCAACACCGTAGGTCCATCATCGGCACTCGGGCCCAAGTCAAACGGAACCAGGAAGCAGCTGTCCCACAGCAGCAACAGCCTAGTCAAGAAACTTGTTCCCAGCGATCAGATAGCTCCAGTAGTTCGGATACTGTCGAACTGACCCCCGAACGCGGATTGCAGATGACGGCTAAAGCCTACTCGGACCCCCTTCTCACCCTTCCTGCCGCAGTGCTAACAACTATATTGATTGCGGTGGAGGAACATCAAGCAGATTGGGCGAGAAATAAGCGAGCGACCCAAGATAATTATGCGGGATACGCCAGGGAAGAATTGATGTCTATTATCGAGTCACAATGGAACTTTCCCGGACCCGGACACCCGTTAGATCTGTCTGAAGCTACTTGGGAAGATATACACAGGATGGGAGTGGCTAAAGATACGATGGATCCAGCTGTTTGGAAGAGGTCGGCAGCAGGATATGTGCAGGGATTCTTCGGCTCCTTAGAGAAATTAGAAGAACAACTGTTTCGACAACCCCAAGGACCTCAAGAGCAGGAAGAACTGCTATATCAAGTACGCGAAAGAACCCTACGCATTCGACTAATCCTATCAGCTTTTGAGGAAACTTCCAAAAGAAGACAGGACACGTCACTGCAGGTTGCTGTCAAAACTTGGTTCCAGCGGGTAAGTCTCCAAGTACGAGAAACAGACCAGTGGAAATCCCAGCTGTCTGAGAGACTAACTTATGAAGAACCAACCGATGCCACCCTTTCTCAGGTGGAAGGCGAAGAGACCTCAGAGAAACCACGAACGAGAGACGCCATAGACATTTATCTGTCCGACTATCAGCGATTCCTAGGAGACGAAGAATTGAGGAGACGGCTGTCTGGACTTTCCCCCAATAGTGAAGGAACCCAGCGTGTGTTAGATTCAATCGATGCTGAAATGTTAGCTGCTAACCAAGCAGAATTTGATGAAAAACTCCGCCTCGCTAGAGTCCAAGAAGAAAAGGTAAAGAAAAGACGGATAGAGGAACAAAAGGCGGCGGCTACGGCAGAAGCAGAAGCAGAAAGAAAAGCAGCGGCGGTAGAAGTAGAAGCAGAAAGAAAAGCAGCGGCGGTAGAAGTAGAAGCAGAAAGAATAGCAGCAAAGGCGGAAAGGGCAGTGGCAGAAGCAGAACGGAGAGCGTCTGAGCAAACTACCCAACTGGAGTTGGAAAGTCTGCAAGAGACGCAAGACAACATAAATAAACAGTTAACTGCTAGTCACATGCAGATGATGAGAAAATCTACTCCTAAACGCCAGGGATATACGTCATCGGAGGAAAGCGAAACCACCGATCCTGAAGGCGGAGGAAATAGATCTCGTCTAAGCAGGCGTAGAAAAACATCTTACCGTCACAAATTGCCTGATTTGCCCCCAGCTGTTAAAAGACAGCTAGCTAGTACAGACTTAGCGAGTACGGAACCCATAGACCAAACTGTTCAGGTCAAAAGACTCCCTACAATAGTTGATGAGCCTGAAATAATTAGGCCTGTCGTTCCCAAGGTCACTTCTGTGTTAGAGACCCCTGTACTTCCAGAGCTTCACTCTAAATTCCCTTTACACAGTACTACACTGCCTGTACCCGGTAGAACAGTCCATGAGAATATCCCTGTCCTGGAAGCTGAGAGAGAAATCAAAGATTTGTCTCCCGTCGTCCCGCGTCAGCCCGCTACTATGTTGGCGACTCCCGCTTCGGCGGTCGAGTGGGTAGAGGAGGGACGGCGGGGGATGAATCTCCTGCTCGGACAGATGCAGGAGACTGTCCACCAGCTTAAGGGAACCGTAAGGGAAAGTAGAGCAGAGTTGCAAGAAGTGCAGCAAAGTATCGCACTGGAACGCGACAAGTTAGTCAATATACAAAAGGGCATACCAATACCCCCTGTAACATTGTGTCAACCTGTTAGGTCTGAAGTATTACATGCGCAAGGTGTGGAGCCTACACGCATCTATAGAGACTCCTCTAGAGTAGAAACTCATATAGCAAACCCTATTAAGGGTGATTATAGACCTGTTATTAATGATATTCCCTATAGACCTGATAATGATCCGAGAAATTTATATACCGATAATTCGATATTAAATAATACGATGGCCCAAGAAAGCTTTACGCGTCAGATGGCTAGAACAGAAGCCCGCCAAGCGGTCAAAGTGGGAGAGATCGTCAAATTCAATGGAGATGAGATGAAATGGTTACCTTTCAACGAATATTACAAAGACAGCATACAGAACTCTGTACTATCTAACGGAGAGAAACTTAGGTTCCTCATCAAGTGCTTGGAAGGACCTCCCAAGTTAATGGCGTTAAAGTTTATTGGACATCCAGAAGGATTAAGACAAGTATGGGATACATTAAACATCAGATATGGTAACAAGGATAACATAGATAAGTATTTGTATGCAAAATTAGTAGCCCCCCGACACTTCCTTAGTAGCGGGATTATAGAGTTTTCCGATGAGATTCAAGAGATCTGTAGACAATTGGACTGGTTAGGTAAGTCTCATGAATATCAGAGTTCAATGGTTATTGGAGCCGTAGTCTCTACTTTACCAAAGGGTGGAGTATGTACACGCTGGGACAAGAAAGTGTTGTACATGAATGAACAACAACGACGAAGTCCTACCATGGCTGATCTCATGTCCTTCTTGGATGGTGAGGTAAAACTACAACTCATCAAGCAGTCCAGAGAGAAAACATCGGAAAATAAGGTAAGTGAGAAACCCGCTTCTAGGAGAAGAATAACACCGGTGTGTTACACTGACGACGGCGAAAGCCAAGTTTCTCTAGAAGAGGACAGCGGGAAAGACACTGAGAGATCTTACTACGTCGACAAAACCTCAAAAGATGTAAGTAAATACAAGGCTCGAAACAACGATAGGAGAGAACAGGTTGCCAAGACCCCTCTTCAGTCTCCTAACAGAATGCACCGAAGAAAACCCGAAGAAAAAACGAGAGTGCATCAAGTTACCCAAGGTAAAGTGAGTAATATAAAACCTAACTGTGCGCTGTGCGACGGGACCCACCGTTTGAGTGCGTGTGCTGAATTTCTAAAGAAATCCCTTGTAGACAGACGTGCAGTCGTGTGGGACAAGCGGTTATGCTATAATTGCCTCAGACCAGGACACCAACGGCGAACCTGTTACTCCGACATAAAGTGTGCAAAGTGTGGCGCGAAACATCACATCTTGTTACACAGTGAGTTCGAACGAGACAAACAGAGTCAGGTAAGTGAGCCCGAACTACATGTCCAATTCAGTGATGTAAATGACACTGATCAGGAGTCTGAGATGGAAGGATTCTATACTGACGAATTCTCCGACGCCAACGAATCCTGTTATCTAATCAATACCGCAGTGTATCGAGCACTTACTTATGAAAAGGACACCGGCAGTGAGTTTCCCCCAACTACTTTTGCCAAACAACCATCTTGGAAAGCTCCAACTTCCAACGTAGGAATCAGAGAATTTCCTGTAGTTCAGGTAAGAGTTCACGGTCTTAACAAAAGTTACATAGTGAACGCCCTCCTTGACTCTGGCAGCACAGGAACATTCATCGATCAAGAATTAGCCGAAGATATCTTTGCTGGACAACCCAAATTCCAGACTAAATTGAATATGTCAGGAATTATGCAGGTTTGGAAATCTACCTTAACGGCAGATTACTATGTAGGTGTGTTGTCCACCCCCCAGGATAAGTTAGGCACACAAGGTATAAGGTCGGTAAAAATGGTGGCTATAAAGAACTTCGCTACTTCTCAAGCAGACCTTTATAATTGGGACGAGGATGAGAGCATCCAACATCTTGAGATACCTCGATTCCAGACAGATTATCCTGGAGTGCAAATCCTCATCGGTCAAAACGCGCACGAGGCGCTCGAAACATTAGAGAAACGGCCTGCTCAACCGCAACCACTGCAAACCTATGCGGTAAGAACTAGATTAGGTTGGTACTTTACTGGCCCTTCCCGCCGGACTCTCGAAGAGAGAATGCCACAAGAACAAACATACCAAGTACACGATTGGGAAGTGGATAGCAGTGAGGTGGACGAACTAACTGAGGGAACACCATACTCCTCAGATAATGACGACATATACCAACTCTTCGATGAAGAGAACACCATCGACCTACTTACAGAAAACCAAACTTGGAAAAGTCAGGTGAACCTATGTCAACTGATTCACCCATCGGAACCCATCGCTTACAATGACGAACTAAACGATGAGATAGAGCGCTGCAACGCTAGAACTCGGGACGAACTAGCCGTACGCTTCTTTACTCAGGAACTGGTAGAGCCCAATTCATATGATGAGACTCTATCGATAGAAGAAGAAAGAGCCAAGCAAATCCAGGAAACAACTACACGTTTTTTAAAGGACCAAGGTAGGTATGAAATCGGCCTACCATTTCGAAAACGAGAACCTAGATTTATAAATAACAGACCCTTGGCAGAGAAAAGAATCGCTCAATTATATCGACGCCTTACAGCTAATGCTTCAGCGAAAGAAATGTACCAAACTCAGCTGAAGAAATTTATAACAAAGGGATACGCGGAGCGAGTACCGGAAGGAACACCAGTGACTGAGAGAACGTATTATTTAACACATCATTACGTTCCCAAACCCGGTAAACCCCATGAAGTACGAGTCGTATTTGATGGCTCTGCTCTATATATGGGCCAATCCCTCAATTCCGAGTTGTTACCAGGACCCAACTTACTCCAATCTTTGTTGGGAATACTATTAAGATTAAGACAATATTTCATCGCGTTCGCCTCTGATATAGAAGGAATGTTCTTACAAGTCAAGGCGCTGGATAGAGATAGAGATAGCCTGAGATTTCTGTGGTGGCCTGAAGGAGACCTCAACCAGAAACCGGTAGAGTACTGGATGACCATCCAGGCTTTTGGGATCATATCAAGCCCTTCCAACGCCTGCTCCGTGGTGCGAACCACTGCGAATGACAACCGAGACTCCTTCTCCAAAGAAGTGATAGACAACATAAAACGCAATATATACATGGACGACAATTTAAGGTCCCTTCCATCAGTAGAAGAAGCCATAGCTGTCGCGAAAGGAACGGTAGAGTGTTTGAAAAGAGGTGGATTTCGACTGACGAAATTCACTAGTAACTCAAGTGAGTTTCTGGAAGCCATACCGGTAGAAGATCGCGGAGCGAAAGACCTAGTCTTAATAAAGGACGATCTTCCTGAAACCAAGACGCTAGGCTTGAAGTGGGACACTGAAAGAGACATCCTGTTTTTTCAGTTAAAACAGCGAGATAATCCAGTTCGGACCAAACGGATTTGTTTAAGTATCCTGAGCACTTATTTCGACCCATTGGGATTTATTAGCCCAGTTATATTGATTGCTCGGAGTTTAGTACAACAAATGTGGCTTGAAAACCACTCATGGGACGATCCGCTTAAGGGAGAATTGTTAAAGAGATGGATGAAGTGGGAAGATTCTCTACCTGCCATCGAGAACTTTATAATTTCCCGTGCATATTTCGGCCATGTTCTTCCTACGTATTCCTATCAACTCCATGTGTTTGGAGACGCCAGCGACATGGGAATAGGTATAGTAGCATATCTGCGAGTCGAAACTCCGGATGGAATCAAAGTCGCCTTGGTTACCTCTAAGGCATTGATTAACAACAAGCTAAAGGTTCCTCGAGCGGAGTTAAAGGCGGCTTTATACGCTACAGCCATCGGCCGGAACGTAACGGAACAAATCGACTATCCACTGGAGAAAACGGTTTATTGGACCGACGCTTTACTCGTGTTGGAGTATCTCACCAATGAAGTCTGTCAGTTTAGCGTTTTTGTTACTAACCGAGTAGCTATTATTCTTAGTCGCACAAAGATAGATCAATGGAGACATTGCCCTGGTACGATTAATCCAGCCGATATTGCCTCCAGGGGAGCAACTCCACAGGAACTGATAGATACTCCAGATTGGTTGGGTGGACCCGACTTCCTGAGCAAGGAAGAGGATGAATGGCCTCCTCACCTTACTACGGCAGAGATTAGACAAGCCAAGGGAGCGGAGACCGTCAAACCTAAAACCCGGGCGAGTAAATCGAAGTTATTTAAACCAACTATCGATCTATCTGTATTACATACTTCCGGGAATGATGCTTCGGATCCACAATCCCTCAACACAAATAAGTCTGTTGTGGAAATTAGAGATAGAGATTGGAAATCTGGAATACCAGACGTCTCGCAAGGAATCTCACCCATGCTGCAGAGAGCAATGCATCATTACAGTTCCTGGAATCGGCTCTGTAAAGCCGTCACATATTTAAGACGATGTTTTCATCATCACTACTCCAGGACGAAAACCACTAGTGATCACGCTCCATTGACATCTGCACAAGTTCATGTTATTAAGAATTTACCCAAATATAAGATATCTGATCGTTTTCTAAAGGAGAAAATTAGTCACCAGGAGTATGAAGAAACAAATAAGCAGATACTGAGACTCCTGCAATGCTATGAGGATTCCGAAAAGTACTTCCTGTTGTTGAGAAATCCACAGATGCGCTTAAGGGATCGATTCTCGAGCACAATGATAGATGGGTTAATACGTGTTGGAGGAAGACTCACCAACGCCCAATTTAACAAATTAACAAACGCCCCATTATCCTTTGACACCAAATTCCCCATACTTATTAGAAATCTTGAAGTACAAATCAAGATGATTGTAGACGTTCACGGTAAACTTTATCATGCTGGTAGAGAACGAATTCTTAGCGAAATTCAAACTCGCTATTATTTTGATAAACCCCGTAGAGCTCTGAACCAAGTTCTTAGGAACTGCATACCCTGTAGGAAAGCATTCAGTAGGCCTTTAACACAGCAAGAGGCAGAATTACCTAGGGAACGAGTAAGCTTCTATGAACCACCTTTTACTAATACTGGTGTAGATTTATTTGGCCCTATTGAAGTATATCGTGCGAGGACTATAGTCAAGAGATGGTGTGTCATCTTCGTGTGCATGACTTGTAGAGCCATCCATCTCGATATGGTGAACGATCTATCTACCAACAGCTTCGTCTTAAGTTTACGACGACAGATCGCTCGCTTCGGGACGAGTAATACCATGAGATCGGACAAAGGAACGAACTTCATAGGTGCCAACAACGAGATACAGGCTTACGTGAAGGACTGGAACCAAAGACAGGTGGACGACCAGCTAAGGATAACAGCGTCTAGCTGGACCTTCAACGCTGCCGACGCCCCTTGGTGGGGAGGAAGTTGGGAGAGATTAATTCGAAGTGTCAAAACCGCATTTCACTTTATAGTGCCATGCCGCGCGTATCTCACCGACGAACTTTTGCGGACGTTAATGGAGGAAATCGCTGCCTATCTCAACGAGAGACCGCTTATGCCAGTCTCATCGAGTCCCGATTCCCTAGAAGCGCTAACACCCGCGCACTTCCTACTGAAGAAACCTGTAGCCATGCTCCCACGATCGGAGATTGCCGACGGAGACGAATACTGCCGTCGAACTTGGCAACTTATGCAGTTGCTATCCCGTCATTTCGCTGACCATTTCGAGAAACATTATCTGCCCACGCTACAACTTCGAACTAAGTGGTTTGCGCAGCAAGAAAACGTCAACGCCGGAGATATGGTGCTTATTGTAGATCCAGACCTCCCACGTAAACGGTGGCAGACAGGTCGTATCATCGAGACACACATCTCAGATGATGGTTTAGTACGCTCGGTAGAACTCATCGTCATGCGGCGTAACTTCAAGAAGCCAGGCATCATCTTTGAGACGCAACAACTCAATCGCCCAGTTGGTCGTTTATGTTTACTGGAAAGAGACAGAGAACTCTCCGGAAACTATGGAAGGCAAGACACTCTTCCCACGACCACCTCCCTAATTCCTCAAACATCTAGGGACTCCCCCACGTAATACGTCTGGCGTGGGTGTATGACTATATTGTTTTATCTATTTTGTTATATTTTTATATGCGAACTTTATTATGTACTTTATTATAATCGTTTTTATTCAATTTTATTTAGTAGAATGTTATTTTTAGTATTATTTAGTAGATTAGTGCAATATATTAGTGTTTATTACGTACGTAATTACTTATAATATATATTTAGTGCGACGGCGAGAAATAATTTTTTCTCTTTCCTTACTGTCCGTATCATATTATAAATACGTGACTACAGTAAGATAAAATGTCCGTACTTATTAAAGTACAATAAAGCCACTACTATATTCAAGTATTATCGGTAGGCAGAGTATTAGGAATGCAAAGTTCAGATCCTCGTGTCTCGGCTAAGCCAAGCTCTGGGTAGACCTTGGAAACGACTTGCCTCTTCACACTGACATTGCTTCGTGCGATATTGCTCTTCTACCTTATATTAAATAATACATATAGTAGCGTGATGTCCCTATAACAGTAGCGTAAAACGCAAATAAATCTGTTAAACCTTTGACCATCTGTAATTCTAGTCGATTAAGATATCGCGGCACCCACCGATATACTTGAAAGACAAATTCTAGAATCAGTGGTTAACGTCCCCAGACAAGTTCTGGAATAAATCGGTGCCCATCTTAAATATTAATTTAATATTTATTAATATCTGTAAAATTCAGATCCGTTAACAATTCTAGTCGATTAAGATATCGTAGCACTTACCGATACTCTTAAAAGACAAATTTCATAGAATTAAGGATCCTATGTCCCCAGACCTGCTCTGGAATCAAATTGTGTCAATTTTAACATCAAATAATAAAATTCACGGGAATAAATTTAAATTCATATTTTTAAATGAATTTCATAAATTGTCATTTTTGTACAATTTATAACATTCCCAAAATTCCATTAATTAATAGATCATGGGAGCGGAGATTCATCCTATTGAGTGTATTAGAGTGCGAGAATCTCCAACATATAGTCAATAGCCGATAAAATTAATAAAATCATGCATAAAGAGGATATTGACAATTAAAGAATTATTATTAAATAGCATCCCAGATCTGTATGCATGAGAATTACCCTAATTCTACTGCTAGCATTCCATAATGTCACCATAGCAACACCCACGCTAGAATTAGAAGCAAGTTAAAAGAACAATAGAAAGCTTGTCCCATTGCATAGCATAGAGAACATAGCACACTGTTAGTATCCAAGGATACACAGTAATAACGTGACATTCTGGAAGGCACTGACTAACGGACAAATGGCCTGTGTGTGTGCAGTTGTTGACAGTTGTGTGGAATTTGTGCGTTTATAGGTGAATGTTACTGCTAAAGTGTGTTTACAGTAGCTAGTCGCAATTGTAAAAATAGCCCAACTCTCCTATAGAAAGAACCTAAGTGGATCCAAGCCTTTGGGACGGACAGTGGAGTGACTTGTGCCGGTTATCGTTGTCGTGCTGTTGCTACATGTTGGCGTAAACACCGCGACGACGGTACATCGGCGCTGAGAATCCCACTGTCCGGGGGCAAAGAAAAGTAGGCAGCGACGCCCGCTCGCCTAAATACAAACTTATTTGATATTAATAAACTCAGATAGCAGATATGACGGAGTTAATAGAAGATGATCTTAGTATTAGGGAGCGATATACTCTACCTTTACAAGCATTTGTGGATAGCTTAATACGCGGTGAAGCCGATCCAACCATTACGGAGGACGATGGTCGTTATATCAAACCGCCGATGTCCCAAGAGCAACTTGCGCGTGAATTGGACTATCGAAAATTCACCACTCGCTATACGAATCGTAATGGTACGTATATGGACTTCCTAACGACCGGCCATCCTATCGACTTACATGATACGGACGATGTAGATACAGAAAGGGAAATGGTTCTATTTAAATATCATACCCAGCGGAGTCGTAACGATAAACCGAGAATAGATCACGAAAATTCTATTCGTAATAGACTGGAAAGAGAAAACGTTGAAGAACCGGATAAACGCATCGACTTCAACGAATACTTAGAGTTTTTGAGAGAAACCTATCTCAACGTCGCTAGTCAGCAGAACTTAGAGACTCGATATCCTCAAGGTATCCATCACGACCCTGTGGTAGAACTCAAACGGCTCTATTTCACTATGATGTATCTTACCGCCGATCGTCCACTACCTGTTATCCCGGATAGTTTTGAACAAATGGAAGAATATTGCAAAACTGGAGAACGTTCACCCGCGTTTCCTCTACAGGACATACGTCTCTGGTATTATTGTGACGAATGCCCTAGACCCAACCAACAAACTGAAAGACACAAACATCCGCGGAGACGTTGCGCTAAACATAGTTTTACGCGTTACACTTACGGGAGTTTCGAGCGAAACCTGTTCGACGTACCACCCACGATCGCTCGTCTTAAACGATCACTGAATAAACCCATGATCAGAGTTCCGGAATACTCGGTCAGGCCTCCTCATTCCCTAGTGAGACCTCAAACTCTTGATCCTAACAGTATCACTGATCCTCCCGAACTATATTCCCTGTTCAAAGACTTAGTGTTACCCGAGCAACTAATCGGTGGTGCTCCGGTAGTGGGTTCGTTAGACATCCGCCCATCCTACTTAGCCGGATTGGGACGCGGGCAACTAATATCGCCCTTTGATCCTTACAATCGTCCAGGATTAAACCCGATACAACCCGCCACGGAAGTCGAGGAGAGCGTTATAAGAAACGCTTTAGACGCCATTCGACAGAAAATCGGAAAGGGAACACAAGATTGTTTAGAGAAACGTAAATTACAACAACAAGTCCAATCGGTGAAGGAGTTAGCCTTGCCACAGTTCGATAGACAAATTCAAAACCTCGAGGAAGACATCGAGCTTGGACGCACGTATTCTCTACAAGAATTTTTAGATGAACGCTTACAGAGACAAGCGGAAGAAAATCTAATCGAAGAGAAACACACGAAACTGGAAGAAAGAGAAGAAGCCGCTTTAGCCCAACCTGAAGCTCAAATCCTCATGACGGACCTCTACTCTAAAACCGTTCGTCATCCCTCTATGATTCCACATTTCGGAGACAAGCTCTTCGCGACGATACAACCTCAACCGGTTGATATCAGTACAGGATCGCAAAACCTTATCGCTGACGCCCCTATGTTACAGCGTCCACCGATCGAGGCCGCTCGTGTTGACGGTATACTCGTTGAACCTCCGGACAAGCGAGCGGATCTTGTCCGTCGTATGGTACACGATGTCAACATACGCGCTAGACCTTTACAGAACTCGTTTTACGGGATTAAAGACCACCCTTATTACGTTAATCTGACTCAATATTATATGGTAAAACCAGAAGACCCGACACATGATTTAAAGTTTCTACCACTAATAAATCCTCTAGACATTGTCGAACTCGAACAATTGCAGAAACATCTTGATCAGTTAGTAAAGGTAAACTCATTTAGAAAACCATATAACATTTCGCGAATCGAGAAAGATATAGAACCTCCTTATAACCTCGATGGATTTATTAAAACTCGATTAGTCCATTGGAATCTAGATGTATTATTTGAAGAAGAGAAAATACAAAGATATGGAACTGTGGAGACGTATACCACTCGGCATATGAAGTATAGTGATCTCCCTGACGCTAACCAATGCGCCACCTTGTGGCATCCAGTAGGGATGACCCTAGAGAACGCCACCAAGGAGTGGAATGAAACTCTTAATGTTATTGAGATGTATGGAGTTGTCACCTACGATAATGAAGGTAGCGTTCCGGTCGGAGAGCTAGGAACTACGCGAATGATCCACATCCGCGGATTAGCTGGTTCCACCCACGTGTTTACTCGAGCGTGTTCCGACTTGATTGATTATTCTTTTGAAACTCTCACCGAAACCCAAAAGAATCTCCGACATGGACAATTCGAACTCGCGCAGCGTTACGTCATTGACACCGAACGCAAACCGGCCATGGGCATCGATGGATCGATGTTACCCCAGCCCGTACTCGAAATGTTGTTCAACGAAAGAATCCTTAAAATCGGCTCAGCTGTTTATGGAGATCTCCAAAACGACTTTCGGAATATGGAGGACATTCCATACCCTTTTGTTGATACTCAGCTGATTGCTCCCTGGGCAGAAGGTCGAGGTTTCTTCCGCACCATGTATGCTAATACGTCTAGCAACATTACCAAGGTGCAACGAACTTCCATCGGACATCTTGCCTTTTAGGAATACGGATGGAATTTCAAAGTCGGAAATCCCATTAACTATCAACAGGTATACGGAGACCATTATTCTCGATTATACTTTGATGGACCATTGACCGCACCTGGCGCCGTGTATAGCTTCATGAGTGTTCCACTCCGTCCCTCCTTAGCTATATACACGATCTTTGAAAACACCGCACTTGCCGGTTGGCTAGCCGATGTGTGCAGTCGTACTATACGCGCCCATCCATTAATACTTGGGACCAAACTCGCTAAGCTAGATGAACATAATAAATTCATCCGTTTCGAATGTTTCCGGCGATTTTTAACCCCGTTTCGCAACGTGGATAGCCAATTTAAAGACCGCGCTTTGACCAAACTCAGCCTAAGAAACTCAGCTGCAGAGAAGTTGGATAGCGCTGGATTCGCCATTTTCCAAGAGATTTGTATATCGAACTTGCACTCCTCAGTTATACAAAGACCTCGAATCCCCACAGGTTATTCTGTCGTGGAAATTCAGACGATAGGTCCACCTGAAGAGACAGACACGCCCACTTCAGCTATGCACTTGGAAGACGAACCAATATGTCTAGAATCTGAAGAGATTCAGCCTATCGCGCCCCGGACCAGCGACAACGATTACATCATAGAATGGTATCAAGGCCCACAGTGTCTCACTGCGTACGATTATCGTCATGCCAACTATGTTTCTAGGCAACGTTGTCGGTTATGCGCATCGAGAGACCACGATACGCCCATGGACACCAACGTCCGCTGCTCCTATTTCCAAGAACAACCGACTATGGAAATTTATTGCGCATATTGCAGACTCAATAACCTGCATATCTTTGCAGTTTGCCCTCAATTTATGACTCAATGTCACCATTGTCAACTAAAGGGACATGCTAGTTTCGGCTGCCCTTTTAATCACGATTTGGAAAGCGTAGATGAAATGATCACACTGCGTTACATCAGAGCTTGGGAAGCGAACGCTGATTTACATTGTGATTCGCGCCATCGCTATTATCCCGGACGCGCTTACGAAGGAGTTTATGCGTTCCATCCTTATCTATTCGCTTCTGTTGAACAGAAATCACGCATATCAAGTTACGAGTTACTGAAGCGTGTCGGAGAATGTATTTCAACTAAATTCATACGCAAATTCCTCAGGAGTGTTAATCCTAGCGACCTTCATTCCTATAACTTAATCAATTATATCCGTCAGGATCCAGACTATGGAGACTTGTTTGTTAACTCACACCCTGAGTTACAGGAAGTATATCGACGGCCTTACGAATACCGAGCCCACGAACGCGAGTTGGAAAGGACCATTAAACCCCGGAAGTTTCTAACTGCCTATGGTCCACCCACGGCCCTCGTTCAGACCACTCGTAAAGGACCCGTAAGAGCGGCTGTCTTGAAACGAGCTCTCAAAGCCGTTAGACCCCTCTCACCTGACGTTGATGTCAATCAACCCGGTACTTCGACTGGCGGATACACCGACCATAATCCTACACCCTCTGATGCAATCATATTGCACCCTTCACCCAGGAGTTATAGCCCTCCTTGTAAAGTGGCTCGCCCCAAAGAGAAAAGGACTCTTGCTAGCTTTAAAAAACTGCGTAAACGCCGTCCGCGCAAGAAAGACTAACTGTTTAGAGTATTTACGTATATTAGAAACTGTGATTTTGTATATTTTATAGACTCAAATCCCATTTTCTGGGAGCGGTGTAAAAGCTTCTGTGGGATATAACTGGCCCCTTTGCTTCGCAATCCAGTTTCCCCCCAGGCGCTGGAATACTCTAAAAAGGTTCTCTAACTGTATATATATTCCCCTCGCCCTCAAGGTACCGTTACAGGTGTTTTAACGGACATAAAAGTCATTCTGCTATATACGTGTTTTAGCGGACATGGTAAGACAAAAAACCTGCAATGCGACAAATACCTTTCATAGCTTAGCCGTGATGATTCATATTACGACATCTAACAGCTGGTTGCTGACATGGAAACAGCCATTGGACGCATGGTTCTTTGTTTGGCTTGAACCAATCAGAGCGATTTTTCCTGTCGACGTGTAGCTTTTCGGTCGATCATAAGGAGAGTGTTCAGTCTTACTGTTTTTTCTTGATACTTTGTTGTTATTGCTGTCTAGGCCAGGAACAACGGCTCTAGAATCAATTCGTTTCATTCTTTTAGAAGAAACATTAGTAGGCTAAAATTATAGAGCGTATGACTGTTATCAGTTCAGTTCTTAACAACTCATATCACATATCGGTCCATATCAGTTTATATCATATCTTAACTTACCGTCTTAATGCTGTTTACTGTTGTGTTTTGGTTAAATATCATTTGGAGAACATATATAAAGAACCCAAATTTCCCAATTTTCTTGATACACTACAGGTTAGAGAGACGGGTTATATATAGCGATTGCGACGTATATTGTTGTGGTTTGTAGTGAATTTAATGCTATTTGATAAGCACTACAGTGGTCCGTTGCTATTCCCTTTATATATGATAAAATTCATTGACGGTCGGCAAATTAGTGAGCAGTATTGTGTGTTACCGGTAGTGTACATGATTGTGACTGATAACTAAGCATTTCCTAAAGAATGCGCCTCATACGTGAATCTTAAGCCTTACCGACTTATCGTTGTGATTAGTGTAAGTCATATCTCTGTTTACTTAGATAGAGCGCCACGTCCTAAAGGAACTGTTAATATTTCCCGAAAGTGAATAATATTAGTCAGAAATTAATTATTAACGATCAATCGAATAATACAATACAGTAAGCTTCACTGCAATAATAATTTAAGCCCTCAGAATCCAGTCTCCCGGGAATATCCAGCGGGTGAATGGACGCGCACTAGGCTGGCTTCTGCTAATGTTGTGTTTATTGGTATTAAATATTTGTCTTCTTCTAAAGTATATTTATAAACCAAAAGACATATAAATTTTGGCAGGTTAAACTGCTAAAGGTCTTCAAAAGCGCGTACAATATTGGACATTTCACTATTGACAGAAGTAATGAAGCGACGGGCTTCCAGGTCATCCATAATTAATATAGGCGAGAATGGCTAATTCAGAACAGAAGACTGACTGACTGACAAACTACGATCAGTGAGTTCGTAATCTACGATCAGTGAGTTCGTAATCTACGATCTGTGAGTTCGTGAGAGTGTAGGCATGTGGCAAATTGTAGACATACCGATAACTCTCCTAGGCCTACCCTGTTTTCAACTACTGCCCAAGTCTGCTAGTCCCTAGGTTCTAACTGCGATTCAGATAGCCATCGTCAGATTGTCTAATGAATTCTAGAATAATAAATCCATCTCGCTGCGAGAATGACATCTCGCTGCGAAAATGACATGTGCATTTGACCAGAACGGCGCCCCATAAATCCGGGATGGTAACTCCATCACATTGTCTTGGCGTGAAAATATATTAATTTCCCCTCCCCTCCCCCCCCCCCCCCCCCCCCCCCCCCTTTTTTGTATATTATATTTTGGAATTATAATTGGTGCTGTATTGTGATTTTAGCTAGGCTCGATTGTTACCGGTATCCCATTCAGACCTTTGTGCTATTTGTAGTAGTTTTAGTTTCCCAGTAGGTAGCCAGCATTCCGTCTGCCCTGATGAAGGCCTGTTAGTATATTATAATTAATTTTAATATACATTGGTTGAAATATCGGCAACTCTACCTTTTTGATCACCAGCAACAGATCCTCTAACAAACCTTATTATTATTATGTTTCCCCCGGTGACCTGGGCACGCAACTTTCTTTATAAATCGAAACTTCCGCACGATCAGCAATACGCCCTCCTCGGAATCTGCCTCGCTACTGAGAAATTGGCTCGACACAACCAGCACAAACGTTTCCTTATCACCTGCCAGAAAGATCACAAACTACCGCGCTTTGTGGATGATTTGGTTAGACTCTCCATTAACCACCCCAGCTGCAGCTACGGATCAGTGGTTACCAACTTTAAACGTCGTAGCCTAGCGGCAGCAGTGTGCGCTATACATTCCAAAATCCACCGCCTCGTTTCCCATATAGAACACCTTAATCAGCGCGTAATGGAACTCTATATCCCAGAACGAATCCTAAAAAGGATGCAACGGTACTACATTGAAATCATGGAACGAGCAACGTGGAAGGCCTACGCGACACACCAAAAGAAACTGCACGTCCTAACGCGCCACGTAGATAGTACTCTTCCACATCGCAGTACCGAACTCGCACGAGAAAGAGTTTTTATAGATAGGCCCATTTCAGGTAACACTCCCAGTCTCCCGGAGGGAACACTCCCGTTGCTTAGCAAGGGCCCGCAGTTCGCCACCCAGCGAGCTCTGGACCGCAAAGCCATGGATAACATCGCCATAGGCTTAGATAGACTCGCCTATGGTTTACGCTGGAAGATGGAATGAGAGAGGATCGCCCAAAAACACGCGGCTAACCGAACCTCAAGCTCCTCCTTAACCACGAGAACCTCCTCGACTACGATCTCTGCATCTACAGCTAGTACAGCTCTCCCCGCTGACACCGCAACGATTTCTACTACCGTCACTACCGGAGCGGCGAGTTCTACCGGTACGGCGGCGAGTTCTACCAGTACGGTGACGAGTTCTACCGGTACTACGGCGAATGCTACCGGTACTACGATGAGTTCTACCGTTACTACCACGAGTTCCACCCTTACTATGACGACGAGCTCTACCGGTACTACGGCGAGTGCTACCAGTACTGCGACGAGTCCCACCGATACTGCGACGAGAACGACTGATACTACGACGAGTTCTACCACCCTCAACGCACCGAGTGCACTTCCAACGGATCCCCCCCCCCCAACCCCGGTCGCTCGGGAAGATCCCGTTTTCCGACGCCTACCAGTCCCCCCCCCCCCCCCCCCCCCCCCCCCTCCCCCGGACACGAGGCATGCACAGCTAGAATGCGAACTCGCGGGACTTCAACAATCCATTATGGCAGTATATTTTAACTTTAAACATACACCTCCAGAGCACCCACTCGTTAGCAACCTAACAAAAACTGAATATCGCGCACTTAGAGAGATCCAATCAAATAGGGACATTATTGTTAAAAAAGCGGATAAAAGTGGCGGTTTCACGATTATGTCTATGTTTATCATTCCTAACCGGTCACAGGCGCCGTATAGGAACGCAGTACATAAGTAATGGTTTTCACCATAAGATTGCCAGTCTGATAACTGCTGGCGCCAAAATGAAGACTGCAGCTGACGTTTATGCAATGAATATGCAATATGTACCGCACACGCCCCTTCCTGCCCGAACATCCCGGTTTTCTGAGCCTGTACCAACTGGCCAACTATCGAAATGCACTTTAAAAACAAAAACAGTAAATAACCCAACCGTCAACAAAGGGTACTTATTTACTATAATATTATTGCGCTTTATAATTATATATATTTAATATATTGTGTTTAATCATTGTTGCCGTCATTTCCAGAACAGGGAATTGACGCCGATATAAGTTCCCGGGGGGTTGCGCTAGATCCCTGGAATAATATTCACCGGAATTATTGGTGTTGGGGAAACTTGGAATTTGTGATGCAGATCGTGGAAAAAAATAGTTTGGATTGAATGTAAAATTATTCACTGCTAACTGATTAAACAAACTGGTTCATCAACCATCCAATTCACGAACTGATTCTAAATAATTTTGGGCTCCGACACACCAAATAATTAGAATAAACATATGCATCAGTATTCAGTAATAAACCTACAGTACAAACAATTTACTTAGTATTTACTTTATAGGACAACAAATTTACTTTATATGATTTTAACCACCCCAACTACGTCTGATACCCATGTCTAGTCGGTGTCTGTCATGTCTGGCGAGGGGCTGCAGCTTCCGTTACATTCCGAGTCCTTTTCAGGCTCATAATAGTTCCGTCGACTGCAGTCCGCTCTGTCCGTCGGTTTCGGGTGAGGATAGACGGTTTCTGTTATGTTCGGAGTCCTTAGGCTTGTAATGGCTCCATCCGACACCGATCGCTCCGTCCGTTAATATCCGTCGTGTCTGGTGAGAGGATGCAGTTTTCCTTCACATTCCGAGTCCTTTTCAGGCTCGTAATAACTCCATAGATCACAAACCTCGCTCCATCAGTGTTGGTCCTTTGCGGAGCGCTATGCCGATTGTTTCCGAATCCTTTTCAGGCTCGTACTAAGCACAGTGAACTAGCGCACCGCGGAGGTGGTCCAAAGTCCAGTTCCTGTCCCACTGCGTGGCCTCCTGGTCTGTTTGTTTCCGAGTCCTTTTCAGGCTCGTACTACGCACAGTAAAAGAACCCACTGGGGAAGTCCGAGAAGTTCAAACCAAATTCCCACTGCGTGGCCTCCTGGTCTGTTTGTTTCCGAGTCCTTTTCAGGCTCGTACTACGCACAGTCAAAGAACCCACTGGGGTATAGGTTGTCCCTTTGCACTAGGCACGGCCTAGGCTAGGCTGTCAGGATCTCTACCTGAAGCCAAGTACTTGATTCCTTGAACTTCAGGGCCACCTTTTAACTTTGGAAAGCCGACAATTTAGTGGTCAGCCTTCCCGAAAAACAGCCCGTAATCGAATAATTTCGGGTTTTATAACTTCTAGTTTTTTGCCCACCATGCCCGGGTATATTTAGAATTTTCGTTTGGGATTAGTTTGTAAATTTGGTGGGTACCCAGTGCCAAAATGAAAATAACGCGAACACTCTCCCCAAATGACCCTTTGCAGCATCGTTTTTTTGGAGCTGCGGGGGGGGTGGGGGGGCATTTCCCATAATTTTATTAGTTTTTTATTTAATTATTATTTAGTCCTAGAGTTTGTTTTTAGTATGTAATCCTAAATATACTGTATAATGTTCTATGGGAGTTTTATTTGGAGTGTTTCTCTCTATAGGTATTCCTCTTCTTAGCCCGTCTCCCCTCATTGAGTGCCGCAGCCGGTAGAGACTCATTGGAAACCATGGTAGCCATAATCGCTTGTCTTCTCGTCTAACAGTAATAATCTAATAGTTCCTTACTCCTCCCCACTAGTTCCGTACTTCTCCCCACTAGTTCCGTACTCCTCCGCACTAGTTCCGTACTCCTCCCCACTAGTTCCGTACTCCTCCCCACTAGTTCCGTACTCCTCCCCACTAGTCCCGTACTCCTACCCACTAGTTCCGTACTCCTACCCACTAGTTCCGTACTCCTACCCACTAGTTCCGTACTCCTACCCACTAGTTCCGTACTCCTACCCACTAGTTCCGTACTCCTACCCACTAGTTCCGTACTCCTACCCACTAGTTCCGTACTCCTCCCCACTAGTTCCGTACTCCTCCCCACTAGTTCCGTACTCCTCCCCAACTAGTTCCGTACTCCTACCCACTAGTTCCGTACTCCTACCCCCTAGTTCCGTACTCCTACCCACTAGTTCCGTACTCCTACCCACTAGTTCCGTACTCCTCCCCACTAGTTCCGTACTCCTACCCACTAGTTCCGTACTCCTCCCCACCCCACTAGTTCTGTACTCCTACCCTCTAGTTCCGTACTCCTACCCACTAGTTCCGTACTCCTACCCACTAGTTCCGTACTCCTACCCACTAGTTCCGTACTCCTACCCTCTAGTTCCGTACTCCTACCCACTAGTTCCGTACTCCTACACACTAGTTCCGTACTCCTACCCTCTAGTTCCGTACTCCTACCCATTAGTTCCGTACTCCTACCCACTAGTTCCGTACTCCTCCCCACCCCACTAGTTCTGTACTCCTCCCCACTTTTTTTTTTTTTTTTAACTCTTTAAGTCTCATTTATTCACATAGATAATAAAACGTTAATGTTAAACAATACCCACCACCAGCCGACGTTACTAGGCAACCAATGTAAGAGGGAAATTTAAAATGAAATCCTTTGCCCGCCCCCAACACAGAAACAGTCTCTACGGTGTATGGAGCATACTACTGTATTTACCCCACCCTACCGAACTGCGCCAACACCCCAGGGTCTGAGTCCGCGTTCGCCAACCGGATCGATGAGTCGGTGACTGCCTCCCGCACCGGTCGCCTAGCAGCCGAACGGTACCCGCGTAAACACATTAATGACGACCTGAGGAGGGAGAAACTGATTCGCCGACGTACCCATGAGACGCACTCCGGATAGGGAACCTGCCGTTTGTCGGACAACTTCACCGCCAGTCGTTTGACAAACTGATGGGCAGCTGGTGCCATTCCGCCGAAAGCAGAGAAAATTAAGGGAGTGAAGGTGGAGTGTTCCACCTCGCGTAATCTCTCCTCGCATTTCCGGCACTTCCTCGCCTCGTGCTGTCGTGGTGGAGATGGGCGGCGTCAATCGACATCGCCGCGTTGGTGTCCGCCAGCGGGTTGAACACCGACACGTCGATAAACATTTTCTGGTAGCGATTGCCCCAGACAGCCAGAATCCGCTCACCGACACGTCGAGCCGCGCCAGCTGGTCCGTCGATGTGGAGCGGAGGGAGAAAGACTCCCCCGTTAGTGGCTGGAGCATCGGTTCGACTGCCACACTGTGGGCCACCTCGGTTAGGGTGTCGGCGACGAAATCGCGGATCTCGTTGTGTCTTATGGAGGGGAAACCTCCAGTGGGACACGACAAAACGTGGGTTGCAGAAAATCGGGACCCACAAACACAACGAGATGGTAGGTTCTTCGGCGACCAACCGTAGCGGAGACAAACAGCATCCCTAAACTCTCCTTTGGACAGGTGAGTGTCGTGCAGGGTGAGTGGTTTGGTGTTTAACCACGCAGACGCACCTTTTTCAGTAGTTAGTATAACCAAATTATGTTGGTCAGAACTTAATTGGTCGTAAACCTCCTCCTTTTTAGCTTTCGCTACAACTGATGAAGAGGTGGCTACTAACTTGGCTATGTGTGTCTGCTCCTCTCTCACCACTGCCATAGACTCACCTTCAAAGGAGGTAAATGGTTCGCAAATCCTCCGGGAATATTCGTACTGGGGCTGTAGATCAGCTGGTACGGGGATCCCTAGCCCACCATTGCGAACCGGGAGCGACATCAGTTGCCGTTCTACCGGTGTTATTGCTGGGTGGTCAAATATCCGGCACAGACACCTCCCTACGGACTCCTCCAGACCACCAAATCTGTCAGTGGCTCCAGGGACAACGCGCGCCAGAAACCGCCACCGACAGGACAGACCGAATGCCAGTCCGGCATATGCGCAATGTGGATCAACAGCGGCGATGGTAGCGAGTCGTTCCACGTCTGCGGCGAACTCCTCGACTTTTTGTTCGATGAAGTTGTTACGGAACTCCTTGGTGCCGATAACACCTCCCAGGAGTTTGTTTCCAACCGAGTCGACTGTAAAATTGGTGTCCGCGAACATTATCTTTGCTTCCTGGAGTTTTTCCGGTTTTACAACAAGGGAGCATTTTGTCGGGTAGTAACCGTAAAGAGGCCCCCTAGCGGAAACAATGTCCCAGAACTTCCGGAGTTCGACAAGTTTGCCTGCCGCATTGCCGTCATCTGCGTACCATTTCTGTACGACGCTACAGCCATGACTCAGTTCCAATAGTAAAGGGATCAGCCCGCAGCCAAACATCGGCATCGCTACCGGATCACCCTGAGTCGACCCTTCCTCGGAGAACAGAGACTCTCCACCGACGAATAAACACGACGGCTGGTCATAACAATTCGCCACGATTGTATAGAGTGCCGGGCAGACCTGCCGGATGTTATGCAGCGCCGCCTGCCGGTTCAGCGAATTGAAAGCATTGGTAGCATCGATCTGTAGAACTGCATCACAGTCGGCAGTGGTGAAGGCATCGTTTAGGGTGTGGATGGCGGATTCAATACCCGATTTCTGCCCCAAACACATCTGAACCGAGCCGCCCACCTCCTGCATATCTTCTCGGATGCAAGTCATTGCAGCTTTCCCGACTACCCTGCGGAGGACCTCGCCTATTCCTATGGGACGGACGCCAGGGTTTTTATCCAGAGCAAGTAATCGGGCAGACACGAACGAGGATAAAGTGCCTGATGGCAGGACTGTCTGCGACACGAGTTTACCCAAGTCGGCAATTCGATCACAGAGATCCGTTGACTGGTTCCGGAACTTCGTTAGCAGGTGTTTCCATCCCTGGACGTCCAAACCCGAGGGACCCGCAGCATTTCCCCGCATTCGTAGAAGACTGGATAGTATGAGCTGTCCATTTAAACGTTCATATACGATGCTGTGGAACTCCGGTGCTCCCTCAAACTTGTCCAAGAGAATCGACTTATCGGCGGGTTTAGCAACCGGGTGTTTCTCCCGCAATACATCACGCACCACCTTAGTGTTCCCAACTTTGTCAATGAAGGTGTCGTCCAACTTCAGCGGTTTCCCACGATTTAAGTCACTCAGACACCGCGTTGCCGCTGAAACGTTTCCAGTCAACATATGACGCACAAACGTTTTCTGCAATGCGATGTTCTGCGATTTTCCCCGAAAACGTTGTTTAGGGAGGTGGGACTGGATCGCCCTTGCTTCAACCAAGAGTTCGTTGAAATCGGCCTGTTTCCAACTTCGTAACCGGCGTTCTAGAACACTCCTGTGAGTTCCCGTTGTAGAGGTGCGGCTGGGTTTTTGCAGCAACAGAGACGGTGCGACAAACAACGCCGTGAGCGCGAGCGGTTGTAGTACGCTACCCGTAGTAACCAGCTCGATGAGGTGCGATAACCCAGCAACGAAATCGCGTCCAACTGCCCCCTGGGGAACAAGGAACAGGTTGGGTCGCCAGTGAACCACAATATCGTACGCGTTGTTTATAGCCTCCTTTAACTGCTCAATAGATATCCGGATGCTGCCCCAAGGGACGAGGTGAGCCGAGGATTTGGCAACAGTGGGCTGTGTACCAGGGGGACCAGTAACAGAAGGACCCATTACTGAAGGACCCGTGACGGTAGGACCCGTGACTGAAGGACCCATGACTGAATGACCCGTTACTGAAGGACCCGTGACAGGAGGACCCGTGACAGGAGGACCCGTGACAGGAGGACCCGTGACAGGAGGACCCGTGACAGGAGGACCCGTGACAGGAGGACCCGTGACAGGAGGACCCGTGACAGGAGGACCCGTGACAGGAGGACCCGTGACAGGAGGACCCGTGACAGGAGGACCCGTGACAAGAGGACCCATGACTGAAGGACCCGTGACAGAAGGACCAGTGACTGAAGGACCCGTGACTGAAGGACCCATGACTGAAGGACCCGTTACGGTAGGACCCGTGACTGAAGGAGCCATGTCTGAAGGACCCATGACTGAAGGACCCATGACTGAAGGACCCATGACTGAAGGACCCATGACTGAAGTACCCGTGACTGAAGTACCCGTGACTGAAGTACCCGTGACTGAATGACCTGTTAATGAAGGCCCCGTGACGGTAGGACCCGTGACTGAAGGACCCATGACTGAAGGACCCGTGACAGAAAGACAAGTCACAGAAGGACCTGTGACAGGAGGACCCGTGACAGTTGGACCCGTGACTGAAGGGCCCATGACTGAAGGACCCGTGACAGAAAGACAAGTGACAGAAGGACCCGTGACAAGAGGACCCATGACTGAAGGACCCGTGACAGAAGGACCCATGACTGAAGGACCCGTGACAGAAAGACAAGTGACGGAAGCACCTGTGACAGGAGGACCCGTGACGATAGGACCCATGACTGAAGGACCCGTGACAGAAAGACAAGTGACAGATGGACCCATGACTGAAGGACCGGTGACAAGAGGACCCATGACTGAAGGACCCGTGACAGAAGGACCCATGACTGAAGGACCCGTGACAGAAAGACAAGTGACGGAAGCACCTGTGACAGGAGGACCCGTGACGATAGGACCCATGACTGAAGGACCCATGACTGAAGGACCCGTGACAGAAAGACAAGTGACAGATGGACCCATGACTGAAGGACCGGTGACAAGAGGACCCATGACTGAAGGACCCGTGACAGAAGGACCCATGACTGAAGGACCCACTAGTTATGAACTCCTACCCGATAGTTCCTTACTCCTCTCCACTAGTTCCGTACTCCTACCCAATAGTTCCGTACACCTCCCGACTAGTTCCGTACTCCTCCCCAATAGTTCCGTACTCCTACCCAATAGTTCCGTACACCTCCCGACTAGTTCCGTACTCCTCCCTAATAGTTCCGTACTCCTCCCTACTAGTTCCGTACTCCTCCCCACTAGTTCCGTACTCCTCCCCACTAGTTCCGTACTTCTCCCCACTAGTTCCGTACTCCTACCCAATAGTTCCGTACACCTCCCGACTAGTTCCGTACTCCTCCCCAATAGTTCCGTACTCCTCCCCACTAGTTCCGTACTCCTCCCCAATAGTTCCGTACTCCTCCCCCATAGTTCCTTACTCCTCCCCACTAGTTCCGTACTCCTCCCCACTAGTTCCGTACTCATCCCCACTAGTTCCGTACTCCTCCCCAATAGTTCCGTTCTCCTCCCCACTAGTTCCGTACTCCCCCCCACTAGTTCCGTACTTCTCCCCACTAGTTCCGCATTCCTCCCCACTAGTTCCGTACTCCTCCCCAATAGTTCCGTACTCCTCCCCACTAGTTCCGTACTCCTCCCCAATAGTTCCGTACTCCTCCCCACTAGTTCCGTACTCCTCCCCACTAGTTCCGTACTTCTCCCCAATAGTTCCGTACACCTCCCCACTAGTTCCGTACTCCTCCCCAATAGTTCCGTACTCCTCCCCACTAGTTCCGTACTCCTCCCCACTAGTTCCGTACTCATCCCCACTAGTTCCGTACTCCTCCCCAATAGTTCCGTTCTCCTCCCCACTAGTTCCGTACTCCCCCCCACTAGTTCCGTACTTCTCCCCACTAGTTCCGCATTCCTCCCCACTAGTTCCGTACTCCTCCCCAATAGTTCCGTACTCCTCCCCACTAGTTCCGTACTCCTCCCCAATAGTTCCGTACTCCTCCCCACTAGTTCCGTACTCCTCCCCACTAGTTCCGTACTTCTCCCCACTAGTTCCGCACTCCTCCCTACTAGTTCCGTACTCCTCCCCACTAGTTCCGTACTCCTCCCAACTAGTTCCGTACTCCTCCCCACTAGTTCCGTACTCCTCCGCACTAGTTCCGTACTCCTCCCCACTAATTCCGTACTCCTCCCCAATAGTTCCGTACTCCTCCCCACTAGTTCCTTACTCCTCCCCACTAGTTCCGTACTCCTCCCCACTAGTTCCGTACTCCTCTCCACTAGTTCCGTACTTCTCCCTACTAGTTCCGTACTCCTCCCCACAAGTTCCGTACTCGTCCCCACTAGTTCCGTACTCCTCCCTAATAGTTCCGTACTCCTCCCAACTAGTTATGTACACCTCCCCACTAGTTCCGTACTCCTCCCCAATAGTTCCGTACTCCTCCCCACTAGTTCCTTACTCCTCCTCACTAGTTCCGTACTCCTCCCCAATAGTTCCGTACTCCTCCCCACTAGTTCCGTACTCCTCCCTAATAGTTCCGTACTCCTCCCTACTAGTTCCGTACTCCTCCCTACTAGTTCCGTACTCATCCCCACTAGTTCCGTACTTCTCCCCAATAGTTCCGTACTCATCCCCAATAGTTCCGTACTCCTCCCCAATAGTTCCGTACTCCTCCCTAATAGTTCCGTACTCATCCCTACTAGTTCCGTACTCCTCCCCACTAGTTCCGTACTCCTCCCCACTAGTTCCGTACTCCTCCCCAATAGTTCCGTACTCCTCCCCACTAGTTCCGTACTCCTCCCCACTAGTTCCGTACTCCTCCCTAATAGTTCCGTACTCCTCCCTACTAGTTCCGTACTCCTCCCCACTAGTTCCGTACTCCTCCCCACTAGTTCCGTACTCCTCCCTAATAGTTCCGTACTCCTCCCTACTAGTTCCGTACTCCTCCCCACTAGTTCCGTACTCCTCCCCAATAGTTCCGTACACCTCCCGACTAGTTCCGTACTCCTCCCCAATAGTTCCGTACTCCTCCCCACTAGTTCCGTACTCCTCCCCAATAGTTCCGTACTCCTCCCCAATAGTTCCTTACTCCTCCCCACTAGTTCCGTACTCCTCCCCACTAGTTCCGTACTCATCCCCACTAGTTCCGTACTCCTCCCCAATAGTTCCGTTCTCCTCCCCACTAGTTCCGTACTCCCCCCCACTAGTTCCGTATTTCTCCCCACTAGTTCCGCATTCCTCCCCACTAGTTCCGTACTCCTCCCCAATAGTTCCGTACTCCTCCCCACTAGTTCCGTACTCCTCCCCAATAGTTCCGTACTCCTCCCAACTAGTTCCGTACTCCTCCCTACTAGTTCCGTACTCCTCCCTACTAGTTCCGTACTCCTCCCCAATAGTTCCGTACTCCTCCCCACTAGTTCCGTACTTCTCCCTACTAGTTCCGTACTCCTCCCCACTAGTTCCTTACTAGTCCCCACTCGTTCCGTACTCCGTACTCCTCCCCACTAGTTCCTTACTAGTCCCCACTCGTTCCGTACTCCTCCTAACTAGTTTCGTACTCCTCCCTACTAGTTCCGTACACCTCCCTACTAGTTCCGTACTCCTCCCCACTAATTCCGTACTCCTCCCAACTAGTTCCGTACTCCTCCCTACTAGTTCCGTACTCCTCCCCAATAGTTCCGTACTCCTCCCCACTAGTTCCGTACTCCTCCCCAATAGTTCCGTACTCCTCCCCACTAGTTCCGTACTCCTCCCTAATAGTACCGTACTCCTCCCTACTAGTTCCGTACTCCTCCCTACTAGTTCCGTACTCATCCCCACTAGTTCCGTACTTCTCCCCAATAGTTCCGTACTCATCCCCAATAGTTCCGTACTCCTCCCCAATAGTTCCGTACTCCTCCCTAATAGTTCCGTACTCATCCCTACTAGTTCCGTACTCCTCCCCACTAGTTCCGTACTCCTCCCCACTAGTTCCGTACTCCTCCCCAATAGTTCCGTACTCCTCCCCACTAGTTCCGTACTCCTCCCCACTAGTTCCGTACTCCTCCCTAATAGTTCCGTACTCCTCCCTACTAGTTCCGTACTCCTCCCCACTAGTTCCGTACTCCTCCCCACTAGTTCCGTACTCCTCCCCACTAGTTCCGTACTCCTCCCTAATAGTTCCGTACTCCTCCCTACTAGTTCCGTACTCCTCCCCACTAGTTCCGTACTCCTCCCCACTAGTTCCGTACTCCTCCCTACTAGTTCCGTACTCCTCCCCACTAGTTCCGTACTCCTCCCCACTAGTTCCGTACTCCTCCCCACTAGTTCCGTACTCCTCCCCAATAGTTCCGTACTCCTCCCTAATAGTTCCGTACTCCACCCTACTAGTTCCGTACTCCTCCCCACTAGTTCCGTACTCCTCCCTAATAGTTCCGTACTCCTCCCTACTAGTTCCGTACTCCTCCCCAATAGTTCCGTACTCCTCCCCACTAGTTCCGTACTCCTCCCTAATAGTTCCGTACTCCTCCCCACTAGTTCCGTACTCCTCCCCAATAGTTCCGTACTCCTCCCCACTAGTTCCGTACTCCTCCCCACTAGTTCCGTACTCCTCCCCAATAGTTCCGTACTCCTCCCTAATAGTTCCGTACTCCACCCTACTAGTTCCGTACTCCTCCCCACTAGTTCCGTACTCCTCCCTAATAGTTCCGTACTCCTCCCTACTAGTTCCGTACTCCTCCCCAATAGTTCCGTACTCCTCCCCAAATAGTTCCGTACTCCTCCCCAATAGTTCCGTACTCCTCCCTACTAGTTCCGTACTCCTCCCCACTAGTTCCGTACTCCTCCCCACTAGTTCCGTACTCCTCCCCAATAGTTCCGTACTCCTCCCTAATAGTTCCGTACTCCACCCTACTAGTTCCGTACTCCTCCCCACTAGTTCCGTACTCCTCCCTAATAGTTCCGTACTCCTCCCTACTAGTTCCGTACTCCTCCCCAATAGTTCCGTACTCCTCCCCAATAGTTCCGTACTCCTCCCCAATAGTTCCGTACTCCTCCCTACTAGTTCCGTACTCCTCCCCACTAGTTCCGTACTCCTCCCCACTAGTTCCGTACTCCTCCCCACTAGTTCCGTACTCCTCCCCACTATATCCGTACTTCTCAACAATAGTTCCGTACTCATCCCCACTAGTTTCGTACTCCCCCCCCAATAGTTCCGTACTCCTCCCCACTAGTTTCTTACCTATACAAGTCTCATTTATTCACAAAATACTAAAATACTTTCAGAACTTTAAATACAACTATAGACAATTAAAAACAAATATAGAAGCGCGGAAAATTAAAAAAAAAACAACAAACACGTTTAATATTGCACGACCACCAACCAGCCTGCAACCTATGTGTCTATTCCTGGCTCGGAATCTAGGTTCGTTAACAGGATGGATCTGTCAGCGACATCTGCTGCCCTCACCGGTGGCTTGGCTGCAGAGGAAATTGCCATATCAACAGCTATTATAGCAAATACAGTATGACGAGTTAAAATTCATGAAAGATTACTATTTTTGATTTGAAGAATTTAATGGCATATTTAGTATTTTGAAAATACCATAGCAACCAAGTGAAAACGACCTTCAAAGTTAACAGTATTGACAATGTTCTTTTAGCAACGGGCTATAAAGCCCGTTGATTTGGAGCCTGTAACTATGTATGAAATGTGGTAATTTATAACAGAGTATAAGAGTTTTTATGACAATAGGGTCTCATTTCTTTATTTGAGTTTTCAGTAAAAAAAAAGCTAAGATTCAATTTCTAAACCCTAGGTTTACCTACCTAGATTAACATAGGTTTCAACGATCTGGCCACTTTTTTGTGTTTTTACACTACTGTAGGTTTACCTACCAGCATTAGCAGTTGCAACAATTCCCAACATCAGTAGGCCTATTTGTACTTGATACATGGTTGAGCTTGCGGTTCACGTTTAGCTGAAACAGATAAAAATTAATTGCTCAGAAATTATCCACAGTATTTATATTATGGAAATTGCCTCAATTAGCCAAGGTGAAGTGGTGAGAAGAGAAGGGAAAACTTGACGTATAACCAACCCATTCATATTGGGTCATAGTTTTATGTTTGATTATGATTATCACCGCATATTATAAATTCCGTAGAATAATCATTCATTACACCATGTCCTGGAATATAATGTCGTTATTCAATGACACCTCCCCCCCCCCCCCCCCCCCGCCCAAAAAAAAATTGTACAAATCTTAATGAGATTGCATGAAATTTGAAACAGAGATAGTTTCACCTCCCGACCACTTAGAGCCAGAATTTTTTATATTTGCTTTCAATCTTCAGCTACAAGTGTATGAAAAAGGTGTCTCCGGAGATATTTCACCAGTTACATTGCAATTAAGGATTCCAAATATGTAAGAACGTTTGAATTTGGTTGGGAAATAGCTAAGATATGACATATGGGCATTCGAAAGTTGCGTCCAAATCCGAAAATACATGAGGATAAATAAAGCCAAGACTCATTATGCAGAATAAAAAGAATAACAATTATGGCCCACCCACGGAGGGGGGTTAGGTAGGTGAAACTATCTATATTTCAAATTTCATGCAATCTCATTAAGATTTGTAGAAAAATTTGGGGGGGGGGGGGGGGTGGCGGGTACCTGAATAACGACAACTTATTCCGGGGCACATGGTGTACACGATGATGAGTATTTTATAAGATAATTAATTATTCATTACACTTTTTGGTGCTTTACACATTAAATTCGTGTAACTTGTTTCAATTCAAAATTTCCCTGCATATCAAAAAGTAATGTATAAAAAATTACTTTGCCCCACTGCTAATATATTTATTGAGTAAAATAATATTCTAAATTACTACGAAAACTGTAGTAGTTTAAGTAATTTTGTAATTGCGGTGAAATAGCTATCGATTTTTTTCGTTTTTTTTGCATGTGAAAATAATTAAAGTGCGCCAAATGTACGGTGGCTGAATTCCGCCAAATTAAATGAAAACACGTTTTTGGTTGAAGTTGTAATTGTAATGTAGTTGTAATAGTTGAAGTGGTGAAGTTGAAGTTGTAGTTTAATGTCGTATAGTAGGGCCTATACGTCATTGTTCATAAAATAGCAATTTATAGCTTTACAGCACGAGTGATTTTGTTTCCCGAGCCACAGCGAGGTAAATAACATAACGTCGGCCGTAAAGCTTTAAAGATCTAATTATGAACGAATGGCGAATCTAATTTTATTTATTTGTGGGGAATTATTTGTTGTTATGCATTTAAACTTTCTAAAAAAAACCTATTTATGACGCGTTTGACATATTGGATTTATTGGAAATAACTGTAAAAGTGTATGGCGTATGTAGGGACTTACAGAGAAATAATGTCGCACTGCGATATAAAGATGGGAAATATGTCGCCCTGGCGATTTGGTAGTGCGAAATTAATTCCACACAAATAAATAAAATTAATAATATTATGAAAACATTTTTTTGGATAAAGTTGAAAAATTAATTATTATTATGAAAACACGTATTTGGTGTTGCATATTACGGGGGGGGGGGGGGGGGGGGGAATTCAAATACGTTCTCATTCTCAAACGTCAGAATTGTATTCATAATATAATTAATTTAACAACATCATCCTAAAACGTGTTTTCATATAATAATTAATTTTGAAGGCCGAATTCAGCCACCGTACCAAGCCGTGGCATGAAAGGAATTAAATTAAATAAGTTAATACTGTAGTGTAACAATTATTTACCTTTTGTGTAGAGTAACAGTTTCAGAGTCCCGATTTGTTGGTTACTCGATGTGAGTGTGTAGAGAAATCAGAATTTCTACTGAGCCAAAATCATGAAACTTTTGATGTTTCAAAAAGTATAAAAATGTCTAATGCTGCAGAATGTTTCCCAACCCCATTTTATACTTATATTTATGGCATTGAGATATTTGTTCATATTTATTAATATCTCAACATACTGAATCTTTGATAATTAAGATATGATCATAAATTCTACTCAAAATATTAATCCCGCAAGTCTGATCCTAATTAAACACGGAAGACACACACAGTCACTACAGACTTAGCAGAAGTTTCGATGCGTTATAAGTTCAATTTGTATGGATGTTGAGTTGTTTATATTTGGTAATCTTTCCACTTATGTCGCCTCATGTGATACTAAAAACTAAATAAATAAGATATGATCATAAATTGTATGAAAAAATGTTAATCCCTAAAAGTCTGAGCCCATTTAAACACGGAAGTCACTATCCAGACTTTCAAGCAGAATTTCGTAGCATTATAAATTAAATTTGTTGGCGTATGGATTTTGAGATGACCATATTTGGTCATCTTTATATAATTATGTCACCCCATGTGATACTAAAAACTAAATAAATAAGATATGATCATAAATTGTATGAAAAAATGTTAATCCCTAAAAGTCTGAGCCCATTTAAACACGGAAGTCACTATCCAGACTTTCAAGCAGAATTTCGTAGCATTATAAATTAAATTTGTTGGCGTATGGATTTTGAGATGACCATATTTGGTCATCTTTATATAATTATGTCACCCCATGTGATACTAAAACCTTAATAAATAAGATAACATAATAAATTGTATGGAAAATTTTAATCCCAAAATGTCTGAGCCTAATTAAACACGGAAGAAACAACCCAGACAGACTTAGCAGAATATTCGATATATTTTAAATTAAGTTTGAATAGGATAGTATCAGATCGTGACGTGACAAGAGACGAAAAATGGCGAAAACTCTTGGAATGTATGGAAAACAGACGAAAACAGATAGAAGGTTTAAAAATATCCCTCCATGCACCGAGGTAAAAATAAAAACTAAAGTTAACCAGCATTCATTCAGCTTAGCATATTAGTAGATAACGAACGGGACATTATTGTATTTCAATCACTTAAAAAACATACCTGAAACTTGTCATACATAGTTACACGTTCATGGGGCCTTCGCGCAGCACGAAGTGAGCAAAGCCTTTAGCATATGGGCACCATTAACGAGTTGTCTGCCGTTAGTCAGAAGTCTTCAACACAATACTCTTCCTCCTCTTGTGCCTCGTTGCGATCGTTCGTTTTTTTACCAAACTTCAGATTCTTTCTAAACTTTTGACTGACTACATAAATACCAAGTTTCGTTTAATTTCATCAAGGAATAACCGAGTTATTAGCGATCAAAAATTTACGACGACAGACGACGACGACAGACAACTCGCCAATGGCACCAACATGCTAAGGCTTCGCCCACTTCGAGGCTCGCCCCACAACTATGCGTGTTTATTGTTGGTTGATTGTATTTCAGTAGGACCAGGAGATAAAGTTTATCATTGTTGCGGTACTCAGCTACACACTACATTTAGACCTCTAATAATCATTTTTAGAATAAATGAGAAAGCGCGTCACCGGGGGTTGAACCAGCGCTATACGTACGTTTCGGCCTATCAGGCCTCTTCAGTAGCGCTAATAGGTTTAGCCATACTCTCCCCTGACACTCATACTTCTATTCATTCCACTTCTACTGAACAGGCAGTCTTTAGTTGCATTTGAAAAGGTGTCTATCGCCCAGGTCGACTGGTTGATGGTACCGATAAATAGCGGGCCTTATACGCCGCTTACGCATACTAACAGTTAAAATTGATTGATGAGGAATTGAGACCCTGGGATTACCCTGGGATTTAATGTTGCAAGTTTAATCATCTGCGCGAGGCTAATTCAACTTCTATAAAAATTCTAGAACACAACTCAATTAAATATTTATAGTGTTTAAAACATCAGACCTTCTTAAATAACTGCAGTACGACATGAGACACCTATTTCAAAAACATGTCAAACCCAATATAAAATAGTCTAGAAGTGTTGAGACGATAAACGCGGCCCTGTTGCTATGAACTGAAAAGTAATAAAATTAAACATTTATCCAATCAAAACAGCAGAACGCAGAGGTCTTGTGGCATTAAATTAAATTTACAGGTTACAACTTCTTCCTTATTAATTATACTGAACTAATACTTTATTAAATAGATTTTACTCCCCAAACAGCACCTATGATACACAGATGAGTAATTAATAATTGTAATAATTCACAAACATCGAAATATATACAGTAAATTTGTACAAGGAAAAACAGATCCGTGTAAAAATAAATAATAATCATGAAATATTATGAACTGTTTAACTCTTATCATCGTAGTTGCCAAAATTTTACTCCAAAGTAGGGGAAACAAATATTCATTATAAACAGGCCAATTTTACTGAATCGGAAAGTTTATTGTATCGCGCAAACGCGTCGCAGAGAGCAGCCAAATCAGCTTTATTGCGGGGACAATCCAATAGTTTTATAGACGCCCCATATATGGGCTTAAATTCATTTAGAAGATAAGATTTAGAGGACGATTTTGATTGGTAGATAAGTTTAATTATAGTAAGGAGTGTATGACGTAATCGCGCTGTAAGAACCTGTAGTAGGTAACGGCATTCCGATGACGTTTTGGGCTCGCTTACATCTGTGACGTCACTGTCCGATTGAGTTGCAATCAAAGGGGTTATTTGGTTTTTAGTTTCTGTTAACTTTAATGGTTCTGAATCGCTTAACAACAACTGCTTTAGATTCTGTTCGCTATTTCCCAGGCCGACCACAGCTGGTTGGGATTCGCACAAAGCCTTCATAACCAAGTTCAATGTTTGGTACTTAACTGTGGGACTAGTTAGAGTGTGGAGTCTGTGTTCGTACAAGGCGACCGATTCTAGTTTCACTCGGAGTAGCACCAGGGGGTCTCTCTGTGGGTCTAGTAACTCAGCTGATTGGCGGTAGTGCGACTCGCATCGGCTCCGCAACTGGCGACTCTGTCCGTCTGCGGTGCCGCGACTCCGCAGACGGTTGTGGTACAGCGACGCGAGTCTGTGGTGGACGATGGCGGCCCGGAAGGAGGCCTCGTTGTGGGAGCGCGGGTACCGGGAACCGGCGCTAGGGGGCGGAGTCACTGACGCGCCGCCAGGGGGCGGGGTCACTGACGCACCACTAGGGGGCGGAGTCACGGAGGAACCGCTAGGGGGCGGGTTCGCAGTCTTACCGCTAGGGGGTACATTCTCGGACGAACCGCTAGGGGCCTGATCCCCACTTCCTACAATGGATGTTGCCGCACCGTCAGAAGGCAATTTGGCCATCAAACTCTGACACAAAGACAAACACTTGGAGAAATAATTAACGATCTCCTCCTCTAGACTTTCCTGCGATGTTGTTTGCAACGGGGAGTAATCCTGGAAGGAGGTGGCCATATCGAAGTAGGTGGAACACAAGTCCCACGTAATAGCCGACCGGATATCCGATATGACGTCAGAGCGAAGCTCCTCGTACTCGAGGCAGAGCAACGCCTGTTGGTAAAGGCGGATCGATTTAACGTAGACCTTCTTTGTAGCCGCGGACATGGGCTGCGCTGGACACTGATTGGCCGCCCAGATGCGCTGCAGACGGGCTCCGTTGTTGTAGACCAGGGCGGAGTTGAGGCGGTCCGCGACCTTCTCGAAGTGTTCCCACGAGCGGCTGAAGTGGCGGAAACTCGCGTCTTTAATCCGCGTCGCCCCGGGATCGAGTCCATCGGTGTCGGAGTCCAACGCGGATAACAACCGCTCCAAGTACAACTTGCCGAGTTCGTTGTTAACGGAGCCCAGTCGTCGGGTGAGGGTGGAGGCGTCCGCTGGGTCCAGAGAGAGTGCCGATTCGTAGCAACAGAGGGCGTTGGAGAGACGGGATTCGGGGTCCGAGCGGGGAGTGCAGTAGGTCGTAGACCAGGCGTCGGAGTCCTGGGGGAGGTTGGTTCGGGGGATATCGCGCGATGGAATTTCGGAACGAGGAATATCTCGAATTAGAGTATCACAATCAGTATTGGAAGTACGAAGAGCCGGAACATCACCAGACTGATCTTCCGACAACAGCCTCAGACGATTTC
Organism: Nemertoderma westbladi; assembly: GCA_032718475.1. Lineage (NCBI taxonomy): Eukaryota > Metazoa > Xenacoelomorpha > Nemertodermatida > Nemertodermatidae > Nemertoderma > Nemertoderma westbladi. The sequence continues at coordinate 5,190 of JAUCBJ010002163.1, read as the reverse complement.
CGCCGATTTTCCTCGCGATATTGAGGAGTTTCTGGTGCGCGCGCCTGCCACCGTCGCAGCGCCCCTCCCCGTCCATCGCGCCCATCACGTGACAATCCCCCGCCAGCTTCAGCGCTTCAGCCACCATGGCAACGTGACTCGCAACGCCCAACAACTCGCCGATATCGAGCGCGTCACCAAGGTAACCCATAGCGACGACATACTCATTGTGCTGCATGTATAAGCGCGCGTGTTGGACGAGCACGGCGATGGCTTTACGAAGCAACGAGCGAACCGTGTCCCCTTGGTTACAATGAACGGGGTTCAACTCCCGGGCGGCGGCCAGCGGACTGCCGACCAGCTGTCGGTTCCGGTTGGGGGAAACCGGTTCCAAGTCAACAAGAGCGTTTAATCCCTCTAGAATCCGGTCTACAGCCAACGAGCAGCGCTCCTCTAAGTCGCCCACTAGAGGCGCTAACTTATACGGGACGCCTTTAACGTCCCGCGGCAAACAGAGAGTTTTAACGTCGACGCTGTTGGTTAACGGGATGACGTCATCCCTGAGAGTCTCTATGCCAACCAAGGAGTCGTCGTCGCTCTCCTCGGACGAGGTGACACTGTCACTGGAGGACTCGCTGTCCTCCAATTGGTTGTCGGGGACGAGGAGGTCCGAGAGTCGGAGACACACATTCGCCGTCATCTCGGGGTGCTTCTCGCGGTCTAGCAACGACAGGCAGTTGCTTAGCAACGAGTACATAGAGGATCGATCCTTGCGGGACCAGCAACCGCGAGTGAAGATGTTATCGGCGACGCGGTAGAGTAGCATAGCGACGGGAGTTGTGAACGGGTTGGCTGCGTTATCAATAGCGTGTTCGTCGCAGAGGGAAGTCAGGTCGTACAGCTTGACGACGTCCTGGTTCTTCGCTTTGAACAGCCAGTAGGTGTGGCCCTCGCGGGCGCAGTTCGCCTTGAGGAAGCTGAGGATGTTGTGGGCGACGTTGTTGATGACGCCGGACGCGAAGCTGGAGTCCTCGGTGAGCCGGGGGATGTCCTCGGTGGCGATCAGCTCGTACTGCTGCACGATACCGTCGAGGTGGTAACACATGGCCATCTCGGGGACGTTGCTAACGAGGTTGTCCAGCCAGTAGTCGAGTCCCGTGAGGATGTTGATCGGCTGACGGGCGTCTCTGAGTTTGAGGCTGACGGCGGGATGGGAGGGCCCCCCGAATATCGGCATGTCGGTGCCGAGGAGCATCCGGAGATCCTCGAACTCCCACAGAACAGATCGCCGGAAGGCGGACTCGAACACTTCCGGGGTATCCGGTACCACGGGCCCCACACTGCTCCGGATAGCTTCCGGTACCACATTGCTCGAACTTTCTAGGGCCGACGTAGATTGTTGCAGCCCACCTTCGCCACTGGACATGTAGTAGTAGAGTAACTTAGAGTACATGCTCTTCTCCTGCAATGTATAAATAAATGTTTACAATATATTAATAATTCGAAAAATTATATGTTATGAAACTCCCTCTACCTGGAATATTATGTATTTTATATTCAGTCATTTATATTCATTCATATTAGGAATATGAAAATTACGGTGGTGTGTGGGAATGCTTCATACGGCGTTTTAGAATACCTTTGCGTCCATAACAAACTAATAAGAGTTGGGCCCGGTGCAGTGGTACAGAGTGACTTGGTAGAAATATAACGACTTTCTTGTAATTAAATAATTAAATTTTATAATAAAATAACTCCAAGTAGCAAGTCGTTGTGTAGTTCAGTAGCACCATTACACAGTTCTCGTCGCATAACAATCAGCTTTCGCTCGGATTTTAAAAGGCCTAAACTGTATTGTATTCTTATAACAATGCGAGATTATAACTCAGTGTACGTAATTATATTCGAAACTGCAAAGAAAGATTTATATCTAGTTGATTGCGATCGATGTTGGTGTATTCTCGTACTGATATCGATAATTCTTGGATATCAATAACAAACTGTAACGATACAACAGAACCCACTGTAGCCGTAAGTCTAATATTAGGTAAGTTAATTCCGGGAGGGAGCTTACCGGATTTGTCTGATAATTTTTCTATTGGTGATTCTGGTTCTGTAGTATAGTCAAGTCAAGTATCTTAAAACCAAGTGGGTGTCGCCATGTCTCACATCACTGGTTGGGTAATTCTGGATATGACGTGCTAATGACGTCGTAATCCAAACTGGTAATCAGAGAAGCTACAAACCTAATTCTGGTGTATTTCCGAGGTTTTGGTGTTGGGGGTTTTGTTATTTACAATATAATTATTGAAAGTTGAACCTCTGTATATAAAGGCCTAGATTGATTCAATCATATCCCGGATTGAAATTGAACAGCTGATCTAGTTACCATACTGGTGGTTATTTTAGATTATGGCGTACGTCATAGGTAGAATTCCCCAACGGTGACATGAGCGCGTCCACCTGGATTTTAAGAGACTTCGCCTATCGAATCGAATCAGCAATAAAAATAATCAGGCAAATCCGTCTCCAGCTAAAATATAGCGTCCGGCTCCCCTCCCTGACTAGTCAGACTCTCGTAGGATTCCTCTTGATAACATTAGGTGGGGTTTACTAGATGAGATGTAAATAATTAGTTGTTTACAATCATAAGTAATGTTTCCTCCCTGTACTAAAATATATTTACTGCATTCTGTGACAGATTGGAAATTAACGAAAGTTTCAATTAACCGCCCCGCATCCATGACAGCCAAGCAGCGTAGCGTTGACTTATACTTTACAATTAACATCGCATTATGTTTTTAGATAGGAGTTTCATTCAGACCTTGGTACCGGGTTTATTAATTATTACAACTATTGACAATCACCTGGAGTGATTTCCTGGATTTGGACAGCGACGATGTTTGTTTCAATATGTTTTCACCCTTTCCCAACTCCTTAAGAATACTACAGACGTAGAGTTTCCGTAACCACTGCCAATTATCCATCTCGTTGCTGAGTAGAAGTCGCGTTATATCGAGGCTATCGAACAGTAGAGTGCAACCAACCCGATGCACAACCATGGACACCTGCAAGGGGAAATACAATGTAGGGTAGGTTGGAACCAATATGGAGTACTGGTTTCAGTACCAAAGGGAGGGGCGGGTTTCTGTACAAAGGGGAGCAGGTTTCAGTACCAAGGGGCAGGTTTCTGTACCAAGGGGGGCGGGTTTCTGTACTAAGGCACCAAGGGGGCGGGTTTCTGTACCAAGGGGGCAGGTTTCTGTACCAAGGGTGGCAGGTTTCTGTACCAAGGCACCAAGGGGGCGGGTTTCTGTACAAAGGGGGACGGGTTTCTGGGCCCATGTGAAGAATAACAGACTTTCTGCCATTATATTTCACTTTGCAGTTACCCCCATATGAAGAATACCAGACTTTCTGCCGTTATATTTCACTTTGCAGTTACCCTCATGTGAAGAATACCTGGTTTTCACCAAAAACACAGGTTACAGAAGGGCTGAATCTAACCAAAACAATAAACGAATTAGTACATGTACAGGTTATAAGACAGAAATAAACGCTATAAAACACTTAATAAAGATAAATTAAAAAAAATAAAAAATCTTCATATATAAAATTCCAATAAAAAGTCGACCGAGAAGTGAAATCCTGTTATTGTTCACATGGGCGGGTTGCTGTACCAAGGGGGCAGGTTTCTGTACCAAGGGGGGCGGGTTTCTGTACCAAGGCACCAAGGGGGCGGGTTTCTGTACAGAGGGGGGCGGGTTTCTGTACCAAGGGTGGCAGGTTTCTGTACCAAGGGGGGCATGTTTCTATACCAAAGGGGGCGGGTTTCTGTACCAAAGGGGGAGGATTAAAGTACCAAGGGGGCAGGTTTCTGTACCGAAGGGGGCGGGTTTCTGTACCGTAGGGGACAGGTTTCTGTACCAAGGGGGCAGGATTCTGTACAAAGGGTGCGGGTTTCTGTACCAAGGGGGGCAGGATTCTGTACCAAGGGGGGCGGGTTTCTGTACCAAGGGGGGCAGGTTTCTGTACATAAGGGGGCGGGTTTCTGTACCAAAGGGGGGGATTAAAGTACCAAGGGGGCAGGTTTCTGTACCGAGAGGGGCGGGTTTCTGTACCGTGGGGGACAGGTTTCTGTACCAAGGGGGAAGGATTCTGTACAAAGGGGGCGGGTTTCGGTACCAAGGGGGGCATGATTCTGTACCAAAGGGGGCAGGATTCTGTACCAAGGGGGGCGGGTTTCCGTACTAAGGGGGAGAGTTTATGTACCAAGGGGGCAGGGTTCTGTACCAAGGGGGCGGGATTCTTTACCAAGGGGGGCGGGTTACTGTACCAAGGGGGGCAGGATTTCGTACCAAGGGGGGCGGGATTCTTTACCAAGGGGGGCGGGTTACTGTACTAAGGGGGGGGGGGGGGGGGTTATGTACCAAGGAGGCAGAGTTCTGTACTAAGGTACCAAGGGGGGTGGGATTCTTTACCAAGGGGGGCAGGATTTCGTACTAAGGGGGGACGACGGGTTTCTGTACCAAGGGGGCAGGATTCTGCACCAAGGGGGGCGGGTTTATGTACCAAGGGGGCAGGGTTCTGTACCAAGGGGGGCGGGTTTATGTACCAAGGGGGGCAGGTTTCAGTACCGAGGGGGACAGGTTTCTGTACCAAGGGGGGGGGGGGGGGGGGTTCAGTACCGAGGGGGACAGGTTTCTGTACCAAGGGGGGGGGGGGGGGTTCTGTACCAAGGAGTACATGTTTCTAATCAAGCTATTCCGTAGGTAAATAACATCGATAACAAAAGAAGCGATCTATTAAACTGAAAAATATAAGAAATTCAAAATAAAATAATTTCTGGATAAAGGCATATCTATCCACCTTATATACCGGTAATATAAGATGCTTAATTTAAATGATAAGAGAACAATAAGATAACCCAATTTCTCCCATATCTGCGATCTAACACACCTGACTTCCACTGTACGGCATTTTCAACAGAGTTTTTATATTATCCGCATCGGAAACAACATCGACATCATTGTCGATATAATCGGAGAATTCGTTAGCGACATCGAAGGAAGAAACCTCCTTCTTTGGTTGACTAATTAGTTGTAACAAACGATTAAAATCCTGGGGATTTCGTGAAGGGTTACGGAGCCAGTTAGGAGGAGGCTGGAATAAAATATTATATTTAATTCTTATTACATTAAATTTGTTATA
>JAUCBJ010002162.1:0-42269 GCA_032718475.1 Nemertoderma westbladi | reverse complement strand
ATTCGCTAAGGCTCCGCCAACTTCGTGGCTCGCCCCACAACCGTAAGTTTAAGTGGCTACTAAAAGTAAGTTGAGGTTGTTGGTTCAAAATTACACCATGATCTGGAATATAGTGTCGGTATTCAATCAGGAACATAACATTACACCCCCCCCCCCCCCCCCCCCCCCCCCAATTTTCCATTTTTTCTTAAAATCTTAATGAGATTGCACGAAATTTGAAACCGAAATACAGTACAGGCCACCAGAAAACGCAGATTTGTACAATTGTGAACACATTTTATCAAATGTGTACCAGTGTAATGTAATGTTGTTGACAATTGTTGTTAACAATTGAACATAATTGAACATAATTGAATTGGCAACAACCAAAATTTTTTCGCCAAAGGATACAATTGAATACTTTTGAAACGCTTAGTAATCTGGAAACTCTCTGTAGTTTGCCGCGAACTGTCACTCACTGCAGCTGGAAATGCGATAATGATTTTGTTTACCTTTCAGTGTGCGGTTAATAGTGTTTAGTAGGCAGGCCTATAGTTAGTGATGTTAAGGCATCTTCTGGTGTTTCTCTGCGACCTCTCGGTGTCAGACTAATGGCGCAAACATCTCCCTGCACTAAATTAATTATTCAATGGTCTAGGCTCCTCCATCCACATACCCATCCACACCCATACACTCAATGAACCTCCATGTGGTCTTGTATGTAGTTCTCTCTCTACCAATACAAGCCCATTTCCGCAATGTTACGCCCTGGGGGCTCTCTCATCTACCTGTTATCAGACATACAGGCGCACTGCACACAAAGCCTTTGTCGGTCCCAGCAAGTTATCCTCCTTCTGTGTGATCTAGAAGATAACTCGCCATAACCTGCCAATCAGATGACTTGAACAAATGTGTTCACATGTGATCGATCACATTGGATGAAATGTGCTTTTTCTGGTGGCCTGTACTGTAGTTTCACCTCCCTCCTCCTTCCTGGCTGAGCCAGAATTTTTATTTTCGCTTTCATTCTTTGATACGAGCGTTTAAAAAAAAGTGTCTCCGTCGATATTGCACCAGTTACAACCGCATTTATTCTTTAACTTTACAGTGATTGGTTGGTACTGCTAGAACGCTGGCCATTCAAAGATTCCAAATATGTAACAAAAATCTGAATTCCGTCGTAAAAATAGCGGAGATATGAGCGTTCAAAAGTTGCATGGTTTTGCACGTGCGCGAGGCTATATTTTATTCTATTTTTTTTCTACTTTTATTCTATATATTTAATACATACTACATTATTCTGGAACATATTGTTTATCCCATAAGTAGCTGGGAAACAATACAATACCTATTTAATCATAATATTATGTAGCTATTCATACCTTAACAAAATGTTCCAGAATATAATAATGTAATTATTAAATAGAATAAAAAAGCCTTGCGCACGTGCAAAACCATGCAACATTTTAACGCTCATATCTCAGCTATTTTACAACGAAATTCAGTTTGAGTAACATATATTGGAATCCAGTCCAGAGGCCAGCTTTCTAACAGTACCAACAAATCACCATAATATTAAAGAATAACTGCGACGGTGAAACTGAAACTGGTGCAATATCGTCAGAGACACCCTTTTCAAACGCTTGTAGCTAAAGAATGAAACAAAAATACTGTAACAAGCGCGAAATCGCGCAAAGGTCCGCGTCAACCAACGCATGAACTGCCTCCTTTAATTTTTTATGAAATAATTGATAATACTACCTTTTTAATTTAAGGGGGGGGGGGGGGGGGGGGGGGTTATACCATTTTCGGACAACTCTTTTATTTATCACTCTCAGCGTTTCAAAATTGTTTGTTATGGCTATAATATGGAATATAGGTACCTAAGATGCTATTCTACATGACAGGTCAGAAAAATTTTATTTTTCGCAATTTAATATTAGTTAATAATAGTAAACAATAAAAAAAACTTGGTTGTGATTAAAATCTTAAGGCTTTTACAGTTTTGAATCTAATCACATGAAAGTTTTTTTATACTGTATGATAGATCAAAGATGGGGCAACATAACTATCAGGCGAAATTTTGTGAAAATAATTCTGCACCGCTAGGTGGCGCTGCAAATTTATGTTATATTTTAGGTTTGTTCTAAACTTCTAAATAGTATTAAATTTTATTAACAAAAAATTTCGAAAAATTGTCTGATACTTTTATGCAGGGTGGCTATGTAGAGACCCACAGAAATGTTCTGACTAATTGCTCAAAAATTGTAGAAGTACATGGATTTTGAAATTGCCAATTTCATAAAAAAATATTGGAGATAATCGACCTTTCATTATACATAGTAATTGTAATTTATTTTTTTTGTTATTGTTATTGTTATAGTAAATTAGATATAGGGAGTACATCGTTGTAGAAAACGTTTGTGGCCAATTAAAAGAAACATTATACAAACAAACAACAACAATAGGCCTAGTAATTTCAATAGTTCACCCTAAATGGAAATTGTTATAACTTGAAAACTAAACCCCCCCCCCCCCCCCCCCCTCCCCCCTTAAGAAAATATCAGGAATATATGCACCAAACAATACCCACCACCAACAGACAACTAACATGTATGTTAATTGGCAAAGTAGAAAAGGGTGGGAAATTTAAAACGTGCAATGTTACAAGGCTGCAAGCTTGAAAGGTGGGAAATTTGAAACCACATCCATATGTACTGGTACTACTGAACTACATTACTGCCAAATCCGTGTCCGAATTCGATATCAGCATGGACGGTTGCGAGCAGAATGCGCACCCCGAAGACACATTACCGGTAAGCCCGCGCGGAGGAATGCGAAACTCAATTCACGGCGGACCCAACGAATACACTCGGCGTACGGCGCCTCCCGCTTTTCGGAGAGGAGGACTCGAACAGAGTCGTGGTTGGCGAGAAACCACCGAATGCCGAGAATATAAGTGGCGTGAAAGTCGCCAACTCGACTTCGCGTATTGCTCATAGTAGAAATGACGCTCGCGTGCCTCGTGGTGGATATGGGCATCGTTGAAAGGATAGCAGCGCTTGTAGGGGCCAGTGTCTGGCAGCAGGTGGGTGAGTAAGCGTTGAATGGCTTACTACGTTCCAATCTTACAACCAGAAAAAAATGCACCGGACACCGGAAAGGGCTGAAGGGTGCTTGAACTCTGTTCCTAGAGATTCCATGTTACTAAACAGCTAAAAGGCGGGTAAAAATCACTTTTTTTTCAAACATTGACGATTCCCTATGCCAGTGGCGAACCACTTATGCTTTTTTTAAACATTGATGATTCCCCTACACACTGTCTGTTTGCCCATGGCGAAGTTTATTCATTCAGCTACAGTAAGTCCATGGCAAACCACTCCTTTTCAAAGTTTGTTGATTCCTCTATGCCCTTATTAAGCAATACAATTATTTGAAAATTATTTGGCCGTTTAGGCCTACAGTAAGTATACTTATAAATGGCTACCAATTTAAGTCATCCCAAAATTTAAAAGACATGGTTTATCTTATCACCTGTACGCTGACTGTTCGCGCTTTTAGACTCTTAGCAGTTTAACCTGCCAATTTTAGGTGTCTTTTAGTTTATAAATCGACTTTAGCCTATAAAACTATTTAGTACATATAAAGTAACATTAGCCGAAACCAGCCTATGCGCGACCATTCACCCACTGTTAAGGGAGACTGGATTCGGATGCTTTGATCTTATTGCGGTGTAGACTTACTGTATTATTCGATTACGAGTTACTATAATATCTCTGACAAATATTATCTACTTTCGGGAAATATTAACAGTTCTTTTAGGACGTGGCGCTCTAAGTATGTAAACTGAGTTATGACTTACACTAAACACAACGGGATGGCTAATGATTTTCGTATAAAGCGCATTCTTTAGGAAATGCTTTGTTATCAGTCACACTCATGCACACTACCGCACACTGTTGCACACTGATCTGCCGACCTTCACTTAATTTGATCATATATAAGGAGAATAGCAACTGATACATGTAGGGATTATGAAATAGCATTTAATTCACACCAAAACCACTATAATGTAAGTCGCAATTGCTACAGGTAACCTGTCCTCTAACCTTCAGTAATCAAGAAGATTGGGGTTATATGATTATTTATCGGTGTTCTCCAAATATAACAATATCCATCAACATATATGACAATTAATAACCGACAGTAAAATAATGCAGTATGACCGGTATGTTAAGCATTGGTATGTGATTTGATTAGATAACAGTTATACGTTCCTATAATCATAGCCCTCTAATGTTTGGCTAAAGTCTGAAACTCAGAATAATTCCAAAGCCGATGTTCTGGGCTCAGGAAGGTAAACCAACACACTGAACTCCGTGGGCTTCTGTAGGCATCTTTCAATGCAAAGAGAAATAGCTCTCATTGGCTGAGCTCCAGATTCTACAGATTCCACAAATGTCTACATGCCGAACTATTCGGGTTTCTACAGGCTCTCTTCAACACAAGGTGAAATCGCTCTGATTGGTTGGTCGAACATAACAAAGAGAGGCTATACGCGTATAGCAAATCAGCTGGTAGATTGCGTCATTTGAGTTAGGCAGTTTAGAGTATAGCGTATTGCGGAGAAAATTGCTTGTTATGACCGCCAAAGTACACATACAGAAAAAACGGCTTTTTATGTCCGCTAAAACACCTACACGGTACTTTGCGGGCAAAAGGACTGATTATATCCGCAAAAGCTTTTATACCGCTCCCAGAAAATGGGATTTAATTCTATAAAATATATAAAATCACAGTTTCTAAAATATAAAAATACTCTAAACAGTTAGTCTTTCTTGTGCAGACGGCGTTTACGCAGTTTTTTGAGGCTAGCAAGAGTCCTTTTCTCTTTGGGGGAGCCACTTTACTAGGAGGGCTATAACTCCTGGGTGATGGGTGCAATACAATTGCATCGGAAGGTTTAGGGTTACGGTCGGTGTCTCGCCCATTTCGATATGCTTCTCCTCGAGCTGATTTTCCTCCGCTTGTCGTTGGATGCGTTCATCCAAAAACTCTCGCAGGGAGTAGGGTCGTCCAAGTTCGATATCTTCTTCAAGATTCTAGATCTCCCGATCATACTGAGATAAAGCTAATTCTTTTACCGCTTGGACTTGCTGCTGCAATTTACGTTTATCTGAATGAGCGTAGGTTCTTTTTCCGATCTTTTGTAGAATAGCATCTAACGCGTTTGAACAACGCTCTCCTCCACCTTGGTGACAGGTTGTATCGGGGTTAAACCGGGACGATTATACGGGTTGAACGGCGATATTAAATGTCCGCGTCCCAATCTGGCTAGGTAGGATGGGCGAATATCTAGTGAACCCACTACCGTAGTGCCACCGAGTAATTGTTTGGGTAACATGAGATCTTCGAACAGTGAGTACAGTTCAGGAGGATCCGTCATACTATTAGGATCAAGAGTCTGAGGTCTCATTAGGGAATGAGGAGGTCTGATCGAGCACTCCGGAACTCTGATCATCGGTTTATTTAAGGATCGTTTGAGTCAAGCGAGCGTAGGTGATACCGTGGATTTTCAAAATTTTATTTTATTCGAATTAACTTTGCTAAAAGATTACTTTGAGTCCTCATTTGTATTTGTTATATCATTTATACGCCTATTGGTCAAGTGGTTCAGTAGCTCAGTCGGTAGAGCGTTGGAAATTATATGTGTAGTAGGTATTGAGTTCGAATCCTAGTAAGTGCGAATTATTTTTTGTGCAGAATTTCAACTCATTTAAATTGACCGCTACAAATTAATTGCATTTGTCTGTACCAATGAGACTGTAGTTATTTGATTGTAACCAATGTCGTGCAAGTTATATATTAGCTGGACCAATAGCTATCTTTAAAAACCTGTTAGAACCTATAGAACAATCGAGAATTTTCTCGATTGATTGCAGCACAAATTTGCTATATAAAGGTGCGATTTGTTCATTAGTTATTCTATCGTATATTCAATTGCTGATCTATCTTAACTTAACTACATTATTTCAGATTACATTGTTTATTGTATAATAGTTATTATTTGATTTTGTAATAAAGTTAGAAATACTAGTCACATCTGCCCTTTTTCTATCTGTTTTACTATGCTTCACCACGGTGAACCCAGCTAAGGGACAGGATGGCCGGCTAGAGATCGGGCCGCAGCAATGAACGGGAACATCAGGGGAATGTAGACAGGAGAAAACCCGCAATACCATCTTGAGTTATTCGCCCATCGCCTGAAAGGTTAGACAGCGTTTGATGCCTTGCTACCTAAGCATAAGACCAAAAGATCAAAAGGTAGAAGTAGTGACACGCTGTAAGCCTAAAATTACATCTTAGGGACTGTACCGTTTTAATTCAGGAAAAAACCGCAGTAGACCTTCATATTCCTACGGGGGGAGGGAGAGAGCAGAGATACTAGTACGCAGATAGGACGTAGGCACACCGGTACGAGGCATACAAATTGGTTAGGGTGCAGCAAACTGTACGCTTAACTCTTGCTAAGTACAGGTGCGTCTGTGACTATTTGCTGTACAACGGTGTCTATTACATCAGAACTTGTAGGCCAGGGGGGTTATTGTGTTTCACCTGAATTAGGATTGTACCGTTCAGGCGGTAGGGCAGTTTACAACTAGGCGCAAATAAATTGAGGCTATTAGGGATATACTAACATCTACAGTGTCCCCGCCAACATCCTGATAGGAAGTTACCCAGCCTACCTAGGTGACTAAAATTCCAGATAAGAGCCAGGATAGCTATTAGTAACTGTACGCCTACAGTAGTAAACTAACACATTTCTTCTTAGTATTAGGGACCTGGTACCTAAAATTGCCGAATTCTGGGCGTAGTATTAACCTTATGCCTGAATTTGAGTCCTGGAAATACGCAAGAGGGGAAGGAACCTTATTATTCGTGAGTATTGGACCTACAAGTTGCAAAATTAGAATATTTGTAAAATGCACACCGTACCCAGTGATTATATATGTGAAGGAGCAAAACTGCTTTTGACCGTTCAGAATTAACACACGCGCGTTAGAAATTATTTACACCTCAAAATATATAAAATTAACTTTCGTCCTTACTGCACTTTGCCCGCTAGTTAGACATCTCCAAATCTCTGCCTCTGTACCTAGCTAGCGTCCCTTTCGCCCAACCATATAAATCACACCGCGGCAAAGTATACGAGCCCCTTAGTCCGTCAGCGAGTCAGCCTGATTTTAGGATTCGCTGCGCGGGATTTTGTTTTATCGAAGTTTGTCTGCTCGTAGACTGTTTTCTGCCTCACCGGTTATAAGAGATCGATACTGCAATATATTCGCTTACTTAGAGTTTACTGTTTTGGTGAGAAGGTCGGATTTATGATTTGATTCACGAACTTTACAGTAAGATATTGCAGGTATTGTTTCCGTCTCTTCCATATAGTAGGAATATGTTTTACTGAACTACGGTTCGGTAGGACTAAAGTTATTTGAAAATTTTGTATTTTGAGGTAAAAGTTTACATTTGATTAGCTAAGTGCTAATTTTTTGAAATAAAATTTGATTTGAACCGCGTGTAAAATATTTTGGAATTGAATACCTGTGTTTAAAAGGGGTTTAAATACCATATTGTACCGGTACAAAATTTTTCGTAAAGTAAAACTCATTTCTAGACTGTAACGGGAGCAAGACCGTGTTTAGCAAGTTTGGGAGATAGATAACCCAACAACTTTGGTTGGGAAAATCGCGCTTCGTCCGCAACGTTAAAAACGGAAAGGTTCACGTTCGGTTTGTATCTGGGAATCTGTTTTTCTGGAGAATTATTGGAGTGGGTGAGTTCGAAAAGTTGCATAAATAAGTTAGGCATTACCGTATTAGTTAAAATTATTGTGGGTTCCACTGTCTCAAGTATTTATGCATTCCGTATGATTTCTTTGTTCATTGCTGAATTAGTCCGTATTATTGTATTTAATTTACCTTTTGATAACACATATCGTTATCCGATTTATTTGTTATAAAATTGGCCGCTAGGCTAATTTTATTATATACTTATTCCGTGACATTTATTTGCTGTAAAATTGGCCGTTTAGGCTAATTTTATCCATCTGCTATAAAATCGGCCGGTAGGCTAATTTTATATGACTGTAATTAGTACCGTTTAGATATAAATACGGTAAGTTTGATACTTTGACACTCACTTTACTTGACTTACAACTACCGAAATGAGTGACAAACAAGATTATACGAAAAATACACCTACCGACTATGACTCGTGTGACGCGGATAAGTCAGCAGCGGAAGAACAACAGGGGAAGACTCGCGAGCCTACCGAACCTACACCGTGTGCGTCACCAGTACATCCAACGGGAGTACCGGATGCCGTAGTACGAGGCGACGGCAGGACCGAGGACTTTCTAACTGTTCCGCAACCTAGATATAGGGAATCGGACATGGTAAGTTCAGCAGGAAGTCAGGAAAGCGTTGTTAGGAGTGTCTGAGGATACATGGCGCATATTACCAGGAGTATTGGAGAAGGCCAACGCATATTAGACGAGTTGACCGCTCCGATGTCTCGGTTTGAGTTCTACACCCTCCAGGTTAGAGTACAAAGTAGAGTATATAAGTCCGTAGATAACTTAATTGGTCTGCAAGATCTAGCTAGACAGAGACAGGACATGGATACTCAGCTTAGAATCCTCGAGAAACTAATGATCGCTAGAGAGAAACTGATTCAGTTTAAGTCGACGATTAGGCAGATACAACAGGAACAAGCGGACCAGTTGTTAGGTGAGTCAGTTTCGGACGAATTATTGCAACCCGAGGAAGAACAGGAACTGTATAGGCTAGATGGACAATTGAAACACCTGACGGATCACTTACGCATGTGTGGCGAGGACGTCGGAGATTGGGAAACCGTGCCGGAGGCTACGAGGGAAACTTTACTCGCACAAATCGAACCGGCACCGGGAATACTGGATCAATCTCTGGTGAGTATTCGGAGCGAAATTGGCGAGGTGAGTATGGCTACGTCAGAAATTGCTCGACAACAGCAGCTCTACAGACAACAACAGGAAATGGAGGAACAAACTCAATTACTAATGGCACAAGCAGCAGCAGAGGAAGAGAAACTACGTGTAGCGAATATAGCAAGAATCTCCCATCTGCAGGAACAAGCCGAGTTGGAAGCAGCCGAGATGGAAAGGTTAGAGTTGGATATTGCACAACAAACGGCAGCAGCGGCAGCGGCTGAGTCAGAGCGACAAGCAGCGGCAGCAGCGGCAGCGGCTGAGTCAGAGCGACAAGCAGCGGCGGCAGCAGCAGCGGCCGAGCTAGAGCGACAAAGAGTAGTTTCAGAAGCGAGAGCCGAGATGAAAAAACGGCAGATAAAGGCTCAATCAGCGATACGACAAGCAGAGTTCGAGGCGCAACAACAACAGACGGAACAACGCGAGAAGGAAGTTAAACTTCATTTCGAACTCGGGAAGAAGGCGAGAGAATTAGCCAACGCGAAGGAAGATCTGGATCTACAAGCCCGCGATCGATCGATGAGATCTCGTGACGGACATGATTTAGACCAGTTAGAGGTAAGACACCGCCAAATTCAGGAACGAATGAAGGAAGGAAGTGTAGGGGCACCTGGGCGAGAAAGACAACTAGTAAAGGACTTATGTCAAAGATTCCCTCGAGTAACTCCTATGTTTGTACCGATTACGACTAAGGAACCTGTTTCGATTGCTGGTAGTAGTAATATTTCTCCTATCCATGGTGCGACGGAACACAGGTTTGTTATTCCGGACAAGTTTACACCGCCAAGAGCAACGTCATCGCCCATTCTGAAAGTCAAGGTAAGTAACCCACCGACTACCGATCGTAGTAGTTTATTGACCGGACCTGCACTACTGACGACAAAACAGGTGAGTCCACCTTTGACGCCCAAACCTGTTACGCATTACACGTACCCAATGACGTTTAGGCCTACAAAGCCTTTGGATTCAAACGCTGTCGTCCGACCACCGATTCAGTTTACATCGCAATCTACGACTTCGAGGAAGACTTGTGAGCCTACCGAACAACGGAGACCAGTGGATACGCGACCGTTCAACCAGTTTACATCGCAATCTACGACTTCGAGGAAGACTTGTGAGCCTACCGAACAACGGAGACCAGTGGATACGCGACCGTTCAACCAGTTTACATCGCAATCTACGACTTCGAGGAAGACTTGTGAGCCTACCGAACAACGGAGATCAGTGGACGATGTTCTGAAACGAAACGTTAGAATTCGTACGACGCAACGGACGCGAGCACGTCGACCACCATATCCAGATGATAGTAGTACTTCGAGCGAATCGGATTACCCGAAACGCGAGGTATTTAGAACAGGGGCGGCCGATGAATATAAACGCGAGCGTTCAGACAACTCCTTTGTAGACAATCCTCCACACAATACACCAACACAGAAGGCGTTACAACCAACGGACGCAATCAGTACACAACAGTTCGCCGACATCCTGCGACCAGTTGTTAACAAGTTGGCTCAGATTGAGGAACGTCTGGAGGAAGCTCAAACCGACAGTTCGAGAAATTCCGAATTTGAACACAATAGAAATCCAAACATTCCGCAAAGACAAATACCATCGACCAATACATCGTATCAAAGAAAAGCGCCAAGAAGGGACACCAACCAGATTACCAACCAAGGACGCGAAACTTTGAACGTTGCCGAGGAGATAGCGAAATTCGCAGCTAGACAAGGACTACCGGTGCAACAACCACCTAAGTTTTCCGGTAGCTCAAAACACTGGCATACTTTTGTAGACTATATCGAATCTCAGATCGCCGTGTGCGCCTTTACATCACGGGAGAAGTTTAATTACCTGCTTCAAACGTTGTCAGGAGAACCTAAACGTTTGGCAGAGACCTTCGTCGGTGTACCGGACGCCTTCGAATTAGCGTACGATCGTTTAACTTCGATCTATGTAGGTACAGTCAGCATGGCCAGGTCAGTGATAGAGGAACTCTGTAAGGGAGGGGCTATTACTAAACCCGTCGACTTGTTAAAACTAGCTGACGAAATAAAGAACGCTATTACTACTTTGAGATCCATTGGACAACTTGACTACGGGAATACCCCTACAGTCATATTAAAGATCATAGGACGACTCCACCATCGACTTCGTCGGGAGTGGAGAAAGATCAAATACCAGCGGGAAGAGCGGGGTGGATTCTTAAAACTGGAGGATGTGTACCTTTTGATATCCAGGGAAGCAGTGGTAGAAACTCGATCCAACTACACTGACCAGCACATCGTGGCAGAAGGAATCACCTTGCCATCTTCAAACCGACAAAAACCCCAGACAACATCCACCAAGACGGCCACTTACACCACATCGACGGAAACCCGACAATTCTCGGACAGTAGTAGGGTATCTGCGCCCATTGGGATAAAACAGACTCGACAGCAACTCAGTACAGACTTCAGTGGCTGCCAATACTGCGAGCATTTAGGCAAGCGGTATATCGGTCACAAGTTGAGAGGTTGTCGACAGTTTCGTGAGTTAAACTCGGAAGAACGACGGCTGCAGATACGGCCATTGGACTCTTGTTGGCGGTGTACGCGACACGGACACATCCGCAAAGATTGCCCAAATACCGACACTTGTCCATTCTGTGGACGCAACCATGACGGTCTGCTCCACACAGACAGCCACACGCTGACAAAACGCTTCGCCAGGGAACACCCGGAAGCAGCAGCAAAATGCAACACCGCGTACAAGAATCGAGAATCGAAAACGACTCCAACTTTCGTGACGCATATTAAGGATTGCTTCTCAGAACAATCCGGATCGTCGGACGAAGAGTCAGAAGAGGACGACGTATATTCGGATGGAGATGAACAGCCATCGATTGCGCTTCTGACTACTGACCAACTAAAGGGATTCAGTGTAATTCCGATTAAGATTACTGGCACAAAGGGGAGCAAGAAAATCTACGCTATTCTAGATTCAGCCTCATCTCACAGCTACGTGGATGAAAAGATAGCTGATGTAGTGACGGATCTCAGACAAGGTAAGCACGTCAGTTACACCGTAAGTAGTATGCACGGACAACGTGCAATACCAGTGACACGAGTTAAGTTGGACTTAGACACTCTTCTTCCAAAATCGCAACACAGCGAAAAGGAGAGGTCTTTGTTACCCTTTAAGGATTTGACTTTTGCGGCCACCAAGGACTTTAGTAACCTACTAGGTCCAGTGCCGGAACAATCTCTAGAGGACCGTAAGTATTTCAGACACCTTGGTGTACCTGAATGTCCTGTCAATTACAGATCAGTAGCAATGCTGATCGGGACAGACCAATTCAACCTACATCAAGTGTGGGAAACCAGACCATCGGCAGTCGTAGCGGGAAACGCATACGCATGTAGAACGCCGATAGGGTGGTATACTCGAGCGCCTGTGCGCACACTAGACATAAGTGACGAGGAAGATGTACAAAGTACATGTAGTTTATTAACTACAAATTCAATTCATTCCTTTTCACACGACGTGGACCATACTACCTTACATACAAAACATGACAGACGTGTAACTAGTATGATAAGCCACAAGGAGCAGCTAATCCATCAGGTGAGTTTAGAACTTGGGGAGAAGACGAGTCAGCCAGAGATTCCATCGACGACGGATGATAACGCCGGAAGGCTTGCGAGTCTACCTACACCAATAACCTCAACAATGCCCGTCGATATCGATGACGACGCGTTAAGAAACCATCAAGTGGAACAAGCTGCACTGGACAAAGAATTAACGGAGAAGACTATCAGGTGGTTAGAACAAGATACAGCTGAACCTGGTAGCTACGAACCATGTATGTCGGAACAGGAGAAACTATCTTTGAAGATCATGGAAGATACTATCCGCCAGACGAAAGACGGACATTATGAGGTAGGGATGTTATGGCGTAGCCAAAGTCCTAAACTCATAAATAACTACCCGTTAGCGTTAAGACGTCTGCACTCAATACGACAACGTCTATTAAAGGACGAGAAAGCCCATCTGCAGTATAACACTCATATGGAGACGTATTTGACCAAGGGATACGCTATCCGAATGACTAACCCAGAGCGAGTGACTGACCAGACATACTACTTGCCACATCACTTTGTGAGACACCCCGACAAACCAGACAAAGTACGTGTAGTCAATGACTGTGCGGCTCTGTTTGAGGGAATGTCCCTCAATAGTGAGTTGATGGATGGACCAAACATGAATAATTATCTTATGGGGGTGATTATGCGCTTCCGTCAGCGTCAAGTAGCTTTTACTTGTGACGTTGAAGCGATGTTTCACCAAGTGAGAGCGTTAGAGCGAGACAGAGACAGTTTGCGGTTCCTCTGGTACCCGGAAGGAGACTTAAGTCTACCACCGGCGACTTACCAAATGCAAGTCCGCGTTTTCGGTGCCAGGGACAGCCCAAACTGCACGATGTACGCCCTAAAACAAGCCGCTAGGGATCAGAAACATTTATATGACCCAGAGATAATTAAAATCGTAGAACGTGACTTTTACGTAGATGACGGTTTACAAAGTTGTGACACAGTAGAACGTGCTATAACAGTAGCACATCAATTACGGGACTGCTTAGCGGGCGGAGGTTTTAACCTCACCAAATTCGCCTCAAACAGTGCCGAATTAGTAGACTCATTCGGAACGACTGAGCGTGGAGGTGGTGACATAGACCTAGAGTTCGAACCACTACCGACGACCAAGGTGTTGGGGCTCTTTTGGGACCCAAACACGGACAACTTTCGAGTGAAAGTGAGATTGGACAGTCAAGAAAACACACTGACAAAGAGATCATGCTTGTCAAAATTGAGCCGATTGTTCGATCCATTAGGATTCATCAGTCCAATAATACTGCAAGCCCGCATTTATATGCGCAGTATCTGGAAGGATGGACTGACATGGGACGAGCCGATCTCATCAGACCAAGTGGACTTATGGAAAACCTGGGAGGCGGAATTATCTTCGCTAGAGGATTATTCCATACCCAGAGTCTACTTTCCATTACAAACAACATTCCCTGACAACTTGGAATTACATTGTTTTTCCGACGCTAGTGACAACGGCTTTGGTGTGGCAGCGTACTTGCGCAGACAAGTAGACTCAGAAGAATTCGATGTTTCGCTCATTACTTCTAAGGCAAAAACAATGCCTACTAAGTATATGACGACACCACGAGCTGAGCTACAAGCCGCAACCCTGTCAACCACAATCGTGAACCTCATACAGACGGAACTACAGTCAAGTTTACAGATATTTTATTGGACTGACGCGACGTTGGTTTTATTTTACATAAACAACGACACACTTGAATTCAAGACATTCGTAGCTAACCGTCGCGCAGAAATTCTAGACCGTTCAATAAAAGAGGATTGGCGACATTGTCCCGGACCACAAAACCCAGCTGATATTGCGTCGCGAGGAATGATGCCTGAGGAATTCTGTAAACCGGAGAACAAAGAATTTTGGCAACACGGACCACAATTCTTACAAGGTTCAACACTACATTGGCCGCCACTATACGACAACAAGTCTAACACTATCCCTAAGGACGCCGAAATCAAGAAACCAAAAAAAGGGAAAGGCAAAGAAAAGGACGACGGCTAAACTCAAGAAAAAACCGAAGGCGAAATGGAAGGATATAACTTCAAAGGTCAAGAATGGAAGACTTGCGAGCCTTTCTACACCAGACATATCGCCAGACGGTCAACCAGACACGTTACCAGACGGTCAACCAGACGTTTTGCCGGACGTGTCACGGGATGTTCTGCCGGACACTGGTGACATACTGACAAACAGTAAAGCCGCAGTTTCCCTATTGGAGCGGCCTTCTATTGACAAACAACCAGATACGTTACCAGACGTATCGCCAGACACGTTACTAGACGGTCAACCAGAGAGTTTTGCCAGACACGTCACTAGATATTTCGCCGGATGTTCCGCGAAACATTTTACCAGACATGTCACAAAATGTTCTACTAGACACTAGTAACATATTGACAAACAGTAAAGCCGCAGTTTCCCTATTGGAGCGGCCTTGTATTGACAAACTACCAAATTTGACACACTTGAGCAACCATAAGCACGGTGAAACCTCATGTATTACAGATGTGGGTAGTACTTACGCTAATGTAAATACAGGTGTTACTCTGCGCTCAAGAGACATACCAAACTTGCAACCTATGGTGAAACCTGGGATTAATATCGGCAGAAAAATAAGTTTACCGAAACCCACTGACCCCATAGAGTTCAAACCACCATTAACGATCGACTTACGAAGTACTGACAATCAAGGTAAGAAGACGAAGAAGGACAAATTACTTCTAGACCCGGACGGATCAACAGTCAACAAGGGAATACCTACCGGCGGACCCGTGGGCCCTTCTAGTAAATCAAAACCTTCCAAAATCTCCATTGACTTACCTGATGACGTCACAAATACTTACGTCGACCGTATTGTAAACCTGACAGATTCTTGGACAAACGCGTGCCGAAAATTAGCGTGGATTGTACGTTTTGTACAATACGTTAAAGGCAAACGAGACTTTACACGTCGACTTACATTGACTGAGATTGACAGGTGTGAAATTAAATTAATTCGCCATTATCAACTGCGATATTTCGCACGCGAATTCACATCTATAAGTCAAGGTCAACCAATCAAGTCGTCACCAATATTGAGTTGGAGTCCGATTATTTATAATGGCTTAATTTGTCATAAATCTCGGCTACAAAACATTGACTTTAACACAAACTTTAGGTACCCAATAATAATACCGCAACACCACGAACTACAACGTGCAATGATACTGGACGCACATTTACATCTGAAACACGCTGGAAGACACCACTGTCTTTCTTACTTACGTACAAGATTTGTATTAATTAGACCCAGTAAAGCATTAAGTTCAGTGACGCGTACGTGTATTATTTGTAAAAAGGTACATTCTAGAATAGGTACCCAAGAAATGAGTGAACTACCACAAGCACGACTTCAAGCATTCAGACCACCTTTTACAGAGACTGGAATTGATTGCTTTGGTCCCATACATACGAAACGTGGACGTATACTAGTAAAACGCTGGGGACTGATTTTCACATGTATGTCCAGTAGGGCAGTTCATATTGAACGTGTGATGGATCTTTCCACCAACGCGTTTATACTAGCATTGCGGCGATTTATCGCTAGACGCGGACTAGTGAAATGCTTGTACTCAGACCAAGGGACAAACTTTGTTGGTGCTCGAAATGAGATTGCTAGAGCCTTTAAGAAATTAGATCATGATCAAATCTCGAACGAACTACAACCTCACAAGATTGTTTGGAAGTTTAATCCTCCAGATAGTCCATGGAGAGGTGGAGTCTGGGAGAGATTGATTAGATCTATAAAGACAGCCATGGCAAAGGTCATTCCAGTAAACCACATATTGACAGACGACCAACTGACAACACTGTTTGTTGAAATCGAGGCAATACTAAATACTAGACCAATAGTATTAGTACCCGATGACAAACAATCTCAGTTTGCTTTGACACCGGCACACCTGCTTATGCAGGCACCGACTACATTAATACCTATTTCAATTCCAACAGAAAGCGATAGCTACGGTAGAAAAGCGTGGAAAATCACGCAACTACTAGCTAACAAATTCTGGGAAATATGGCAAAACCATTATTTGCCCTCTATTTCTGCCAGAACAACTTGGTACAATAACACCCGCGCATTAAAGCCGGGAGATCACGTGCTGTTAGCGGAAGTGAATTTAAAAAGACGCTTCTGGATAACAGGTGTAATTTTAGCCACACATCCATCTATGGATGGAGTGACAAGAACTGTGACGGTATGGACAATTGACGGTCGTACAGTAGACAGACCGACTCAACGTCTCGTACTTCTTGAAGAGACTCGTAACGAGTCTGGAGACTACAAATCTCCACCTAATGTTAGTAAATAATTAGGAGTTTACAAATAGATTTCCACGTACCTGTACACCGTAGTAAGGACAGCGGTAGAATTCCATTGTCTTTATATGTGAACATTGAGGGTAGTACCCTTATGTGTCACATAGGAGCGGGATTTGTAGGTATAAGAAATGGAATTCTACTTGGAACTCACAATATTGAGACATTTTCGAAATTTTAGACAATCCATTTGGATTTGAAAAATTTTTTAAAATTTTCTCCAGTGAATAGATTTCAGGGTACAGTCGGGTGGAACTTAAAATTAGAGAAACAAGAGAGGAAGACTTGCGAGCCTTTCTTAAAATTTAATTAAATTTTACACGGTCTTGTTTCAATAAGTTACGTCAATAAATAGACTCCCCTATATTTATTACTAATTCTTGACTGCTTATTTTCTGATAATAGTTTGGGATCAAAAAGTGAGTATTTTAGACTCACAGCCAGTTTAGCCCAAATTCGTTTTTATTTCGGCAAAAAATTTTAGATAAGAAGCAGCGTGTCATTAAAGAAACCCTAGATCTTAGGCTATGGGTAGGAGGTTAGAGCGTTGTCGAGCCCAAAGGGCAGACGAAACTCTAACTACAACTCCTCACAACTAACTACAAACTCTGTTGTATTCCCTCTAGTAGTAATGATTATGTAACTACACCCCTAATTATGGAGAAAGGGATACAAGGAGAGCCGAGATGGGGATATGATATCCAAGAGGAGGCAGCAGCGCTATTCGAAAGATTTGGAGCCAAGGACTACACTATATTTGGTATAAAAGAATTATCAGAAAGTACAGCGAAGCTCGTAAGGACAGCAATGCCTTTACTCGAGCAGGATTTAGCATATTTCGAGACGTGTATCTTCGCTGTGCGGGATCTCTTATCGAAAGACCATCTATGTTTACATTGTTACCCTATGAAGGAGAACGTATCGTGGAGATTACGGATGAATCACGGCAGACGCGCGCGCCTATCGGTCACCTTGGTGATGATTTCGAAGTAACTACTACGATCACTGACGATCCTTTAGAGGAACTTCTTGAGATAGAAAGGAACCTCCCGAAGAAATCTCAGACGGAGATTCGACAACTTGAAGCAACAGATGCTATAGTTTGTATACAACCTTCAGAAACCTACCAACCCATAGATCCAGATGATTACGATTATAGTGTGGGAGGAAGCGCTCGACCGATTGGAGATCTTATATACGAACGAGTGTGGTACCCTGCCAATACGATGTGTGGTAAATGTGGCGTCGCTGGACATCATATGACAAAGTGCAGTGGAAAGCACATTACTACGACTCAGCTAATCTGTGGATGGTGTGGGGATCAAGGGTCTCATACCTTTTATACTTGCTGGAGATTTATGGCTCAATGTACTTATTGCAATATAAAAGGGCATCGAGCATCTGAATGCCAACTAAGAGACATACCCTATGAACACGAATCTGTAAAACTCGTGAGAAAATTATTTGATGAGTGGGAAGATTTAGCCGACGAACATGTATCGGCACAAAGAAGACGATTTCCGATGAGGGCGCATCTTGGATTTTGGGCGATAAATCCCCAAACGATGATGTCGGAAGGATATATCTCCGCTATGCCCCAATATGACGAACTTATCGAGGTAGTCGATATTTTGCCCCACGACAGTGGATTCCGAGTAGTGCGCGAGTATCTATTACAGATTCACCCGGATAACAAAAACACGTGGAATTTTCAGAAAGTCGTTAATCGCATCACGTATGGTGAATTCGATCGTTTCCGAACTGAAAAGCGGAATAAAGGAGCTTGGTTAACCGTCGCATGGGCGTACCGAGCCGCGTTTTACCACAAACGTATACGAGCGAGCGTATTCGAGGAAGAGGAGGTCCTAGAGGCGACAAATATACCAGCCACTCCGGTTGCGCCGTCTGCACGTCACCCTCGGGAGGACGGACAGGGTAGGATCATACGGGTCCAGAAAGTGGGCCAACAGTTAAAGAAGTCTATTAATATAGAAGAGCGTAAGGGAGTTGAGCCGACTATTCGAATTACTCGGGATACGGTATCGCTTGATAGAGAACCAACAGGAGGATCGGGACACACACCAGCTGATCAAAAGGGGGCGCAAGCTACTCTTGGGTCTGCGTCGTCCGCTTCTCGCGCGTTCCCAGACGTTCTACCAACTGTAGTGACAACTGATCGGTCACGAGGAATCGGACGAGGATTCGGGATACCTAATAGACGAATTTGCGAGGAAATAGTCGCACCGTCTCTCAACGTCCCAAGTAAACCAGTGACTCGCCCCATTAGTCCCATATCGCGAGCAAAGTCACCTGTGCGCAGTTTTCGAGGACGCGGCAGGGCTCGATCAACTAAGCGATAAAAGGGAGGGCAAGGGTGGACGGAAGACTCGTGAGCCTTTCTTGTGAATTTGTGATTTATTTGAATTTATATTTATATTTGTGTTTATTCCGAACTTATGCAATTTGTATTGTTCCGAATTTATGAAATTTAGAAATAAGAACTCATATTTAGTAAGATTTATATTTAGTAAAGATTTATATTTTGTAAGAATTTATATTTTATATTTGTAATTATTCCGAACTTATGCAATTTATATTGTTCCGAATATTATGCAATTTATATTTTATAAGCAGTATTTGTATTTACAGTGAAATAGAAAGTAAGAGTAGATGGAAGACTCGTGGGCCTTTCTTATAGTTTCATTTGTAAAGTGTTATATTTTGTATTTAGAAAGTTTTATAGTTAGAAAGTTTTGTGCTTAGAAAGACTCATATTTGTAATTATTCCGAACTTATGCAATTTACATTTAGGTACGAAAGTATTTGTAATTATTTGAATTTATGCAATATTTGAGATGCAATAGTAGATGGAAGACTCGCGAGCCTTTCTTATTGTTTTCATTTATTTGTATTTGTAATTGTTTGAATTTATGCAATATTGAGATGCAATAGATTTATATTGGTGAATTTAATTTAGATTTATATTGTACTTACTTAGTAAAGCCTTAAATACGTAAAGTTTGAATTTGTAATTATTTTGTATCAAATCATTACGTAGAAAGGAAGTATTGTTTGAAATTTAATTGTAAATATGTAAGTACGCCCTAAGTATTCTATAGTTTGATTGATTATTGGTGAAAACCGTATATTTTATGCACGATAATATCCTGTTTTCATGGAGCGGTATAGAATTATATTCCCTAAATGCCGTGGATTTTCAAAATTTTATTTTATTCGAATTAACTTTGCTAAAAGATTACTTTGAGTCCTCATTTGTATTTGTTATATCATTTATACGCCTATTGGTCAAGTGGTTCAGTAGCTCAGTCGGTAGAGTGTTGGAAATTATATGTGTAGTAGGTATTGAGTTCGAATCCTAGTAAGTGCGAATTATTTTTTGTGCAGAATTTCAACTCATTTAAATTGACCGCTACAAATTAATTGCATTTGTCTGTACCAATGAGACTGTAGTTATTTGATTGTAACCAATGTCGTGCAAGTTATATATTAGCTGGACCAATAGCTATCTTTAAAAACCTGTTAGAACCTATAGAACAATCGAGAATTTTCTCGATTGATTGCAGCACAAATTTGCTATATAAAGGTGCGATTTGTTCATTAGTTATTCTATCGTATATTCAATTGCTGATCTATCTTAACTTAACTACATTATTTCAGATTACATTGTTTATTGTATAATAGTTATTATTTGATTTTGTAATAAAGTTAGAAATACTAGTCACATCTGCCCTTTTTCTATCTGTTTTACTATGCTTCACCACGGTGAACCCAGCTAAGGGACAGGATGGCCGGCTAGAGATCGGGCCGCAGCAATGAACGGGAACATCAGGGGAATGTAGACAGGAGACAACCCGCAATACCATCTTGAGTTATTCGCCCATCGCCTGAAAGGTTAGACAGCGTTTGATGCCTTGCTACCTAAGCATAAGACCAAAAGATCAAAAGGTAGAAGTAGTGACACGCTGTAAGCCTAAAATTACATCTTAGGGACTGTACCGTTTTAATTCAGGAAAAAACCGCAGTAGACCTTCATATTCCTACGGGGGGAGGGAGAGAGCAAAGATACTAGTACGCAGATAGGACGTAGGCACACCGGTACGAGGCATACAAATTGGTTAGGGTGCAGCAAACTGTACGCTTAACTCTTGCTAAGTACAGGTGCGTCTGTGACTATTTGCCGTACAACGGTGTCTATTACATCAGAACTTGTAGGCCAGGGGGGTTATTGTGTTTCACCTGAATTAGGATTGTACCGTTCAGGCGGTAGGGCAGTTTACAACTAGGCGCAAATAAATTGAGGCTATTAGGGATATACTAACATCTACAGTGTCCCCGCCAACGTCCTGATAGGAAGTTACCCAGCCTACCTAGGTGACTAAAATTCCAGATAAGAGCCAGGATAGCTATTAGTAACTGTACGCCTACAGTAGTAAACTAACACATTTCTTCTTAGTATTAGGGACCTGGTACCTAAAATTGCCGAATTCTGGGCGTAGTATTAACCTTATGCCTGAATTTGAGTCCTGGAAATACGCAAGAGGGGAAGGAACCTTATTATTCGTGAGTATTGGACCTACAAGTTGCAAAATTAGAATATTTGTAAAATGCACACCGTACCCAGTGATTATATATGTGAAGGAGCAAAACTGCTTTTGACCGTTCAGAATTAACACACGCGCGTTAGAAATTATTTACACCTCAAAATATATAAAATTAACTTTCGTCCTTACTGCACTTTGCCCGCTAGTTAGACATCTCCAAATCTCTGCCTCTGTACCTAGCTAGCGTCCCTTTCGCCCAACCATATAAATCACACCGCGGCAAAGTATACGAGCCCCTTAGTCCGTCAGCGAGTCAGCCTGATTTTAGGATTCGCTGCGCGGGATTTTGTTTTATCGAAGTTTGTCTGCTCGTAGACTGTTTTCTGCCTCACCGGTTATAAGAGATCGATACTGCAATATATTCGCTTACTTAGAGTTTACTGTTTTGGTGAGAAGGTCGGATTTATGATTTGATTCACGAACTTTACAGTAAGATATTGCAGGTATTGTTTCCGTCTCTTCCATATATAGTGAAATAGAGTCGTTTGAGTTCTATCATAGGGTCATGATGTATACATTGAGGATGTCGAGTTTCTAGATTTTGTTGACTGGCAATATTGAGATATGTTTCTCTCAAGAATTCCAGATATTTGTTGAAGTCGCTGCGTTTATCCGGCTCTTCAACGTCTTCTCTTTCAAGTCGGTTTCGAATAGAATTCTCGTGTTCGATTCTTGGTTTATCGTTCCGACTCCGCTGGGTATGATATTTAAATAAAACCATTTCCCTTTAGGTGTCTACATCGTCCGTATCGTGTAAGTCGATAGGATAACTAGTAGTTAAGAAGTCCATATACGTACCATTACGATGCGTGTAGCGAGCGGTGAATTTTCTATAGTCCAATTCACGCGTGAGTTGCTCCTGGGACATTGGCGGTTCGATATAACGACCATCGTCCTCCGTAGTAGTTGGACCAGCGTCACCGCGTATTAAACTATCAATAAACGCTTGTAACGGCAGGGTATATCGTTCCCTGATACCAAGATCATCTTCTATCAACTCAGTCATAGCTGCTATATGAGTTTATCAATATTATAATTAATTATAATTTAGGCTAGCGATCTTCGCTACCTACCCCTCAATGCCCCCGGACAGCGCAAGATCCTCAGCGCTGTCAATCAATCAATCAATCAATGTATATTTAACCCATATGATAATTTATAGATATATGCACATGTTGCTTCAATATATAAATGTAATACAGTATATATGCATTTACATGATAATAAGTGCACTTTTTTAAGGAGAAATTCGAATGGGTTTGGAGGGCAGCCAAATAGCGTAGCTAGTGGACGGCTGCTCACCAGAAAAGGTACATGGCTTGAAGTAATATCGTTTGTGGGGTGGGGGGGGGGGGGGGGGGGGTAAGTAAGTGTAATAGAGTAGAATGTAGTGTAAAAGCTTTTGTGGGATATAACTGGCCCTTTTGCTTTGCAATCCAGTTCCCCCAAGGCGCTGGAATACTCTCAAAGGTTCCCTAACTCGAATGATGCGAGCTACCGGCTGATTGGCTGATTTGCTGTACGTTGGGCCTCTTTGTTATTTTCGATCGACCAACCAGAGCTATAACAGCAGAGTATGCAACCAGAGCAACCGAGCGGAGTGACTCATTTTGTGTGCTGGCCAAGGGCGACAAAAACCCTGATAGTTAGGCATTTAGACATTCGTGGAACCTGCGGAATCTGGTGTTCTGCCAATGAGAGCTATTCCTCTCTGTGTTGAAAAGATACCTGCAACAGCTCACAGAGTCAGTGTTGTGTTGTGTTGTTCCTACTGCGCCTGAACATCGGCTTTTGGAATGACTCTGTGTTTCAGACTTTAGAAGAAACATTAGTAGGCTTAGATTATAGAACGTATAACTGTTATCGAGTCATATCTTAACACACTCAACTCACATATCATATCATATCTTAACCTACCATTTTACTGCTATTTACTGTTGGTTATTAATTGTATCGGTTGACGGAATATTGTTATTTGGAGAATATCGATAAATAACCCAAAATTCCCAATCTTCTTGATACACTACAGGTTAGAGAGACCGGTTACATATAGCAATTGCGACTTATATTATTGTGGTTTGTAGTGAATCTAATGCTGTTTCATAGATACTACATGAGTCCATTGCTGTTCTCTTTATGCATGATCAAATTCAGAAACTGTCGGCAAATCATTGAGCAGTATTGTGCGGTACTAGTAGTGTGCATGATTGTGACTGATAACTAAGCATCTCCTAAAGAATGCGCCTCATACGTGAATCCTAAGCCATACCGTTGTGTTTAGTATAAGTCATAGCTCTGTTTACATAGATAGAGCGCCACGTCCTAAAGGAACTGTTAATATTTTCCGAAAGTGAATAATATTTGTCAGAGATTATATATTAATGATCAATCGAATAATACAGTAGGCTTACACCGCAATAAAATCTAAGCATCCGAATCCGGTCTCCCGGGTATATCCAGCGGGTGAATGGTCGCGCATAGACTGGCTTCGGCTAATGTTGTGTTTATTTGTATTAAATATTTGCCATTTTCTAAAGTCGATTTATAAACTAAAAGACATATAAATTTTGGCAGGTTAAACTGCTAAAGGTCTTAAAAGCGCGAACAATAACAGTTATAGAATAAATAAAAGAATAAATAATGTTGTCTATTGTTCTGGTAAGAACAATAACAGTTATTGATCTTAATTGCAGTGTAGGCAATAAATACAGTTTACTATTGTTCTGGTAAGAACAATAACAGTTCTAGCTTCTTTATTGCAGTAAGCAATAAAGTTGAAAGTGCCGGTCGACCGGTAAACCTGAACCGGTATTGCTGTAGGTCCGTAGGCCCAACTGCCTGAACCGGTACTGCTGTAGGCCCGTAGGCCCAACTGCCTGAACCGGTACTGCTGTAGGTCCGTAGGCCCAACTGCCTGAACCGGTACTGCTGTAGGTCCGTAGGCCCAACTGCCTGAACCGGTACTTACCGTACAAGTATATCAGTATTATTTCGATTGTGATATTATACATTGGTAGGCTGTTTAAGAAATTAGGGACTGTACACCCCTTGTTTCTTTTGGAGCTTATTTATTTCTGTCAGTTCTTATTTATCTGTTGGTTAATATTGAGCAGAAGACGTGTAAGTCTGCTCAGATTGTTCAGATACTTGTAGGCTGGACTGTTGTCTGACTGTTGTTAAGTCTGGAGAGATTGCAGCGTGTGTAGAGTTTGTCTGATAAAGTGCCAGTTAGTAAGTTGAGGCATCTTGAGTTGTAAGGTCAACCCCCTCCTAAAGAATAAGTCGTACTACCGAGTTAGAACGCATACTAACTAACCATTTCGGAATCTGCATATACTGTAGTTTATTTAGGCTTGATAGTAGTCTGCCAGCGTTTAGCCTGTGTTTGTTTGTGTAGTCTGTTCAGGTACCGTAATAGTTATTATTCAGATATTTTGTAAGCTGGATTGTTGTCTGGCTGTTGTTAGGTCTGAAGAAATTGCTGCGTGTGTAGAGTTTGTCTGATGAAGTGCCAGTTAGTAAGTTGGGGCATCTTGAGTTGTAAGGTCAACCCCCTCCTAAAGAATAAGTCGTACTACCGTGTTAGAACGCATACTAACTAACCATTTCGGAATCTGCACATACTGTAGTTTATTTAGGCTTGATAGTAGTCTGCCAGCGTTTGGTTTGTATTTTGTTTGAGTATTCTGTACGGGTAGCGTAATATTTATTATTCAGAGTTTATGCGATTATTCGCAACATTCATGTCCCCAAGTTTATTCCTACAGTAATTGTGCTTGTTATACATACCGTTATGGATAAATTAACCCCGGTACTACACGGGCTGCTTGGCGTAGGTAAAGACTGGTGACTTTGTGCCCCGGTCACTCCAGCAGATGCCGTGGTTCTTTTAACTGTTCAAGTATATTTAACTGCTGGTTATCTGTTTTACAAGTACTTGTACCTAATTTAGGGTTTAGTGTACAGTGCTTTCCGAAAGTAATTAGTGTGTAGGCAGTATATTTGTGTTGTAAAGTGGTTAATAGGCACGTTAGTTCTGGTAGACTGCGGTAATTAACCTCTAGGTAGGAACACTCCGTGATACATAATGTAGTACTTATAGCAATACGGCTATAAGTCGTCAGACGGTGGTATTTTTCCTATCTGGACAACGCAGTATATTTACTACTGCTTTATTATTTCAACTACCGTAGTATCCTGTCCGTTGCAATGACCAGAAGTTCTAACCCTTTGTTAGACTGGTTTGTAGTTTCCCTGTGAAATTACCCTAAAATTTCGTACGTATTATTTTTTGTGTGTTTATTTAGAGATTGTATTCTCACCTATATTGTACGTAAATCGTAGATAAGTAACGTAGACCAGTATAATTATTTGTTTTAGTGTCCAATAAGTAGCACTTCACTGAGAGCGCACAGCTTCTGTGTAGTGATTATTTCCCAGAAATAGTAACATCTATTTCAATATTGTAACAAAACCCCTTATACGGGTATATATATATATGTATCTCACATGCAGCCATAATGCCGGTTTTACCCGATTGGGTAAAGTCTTATGGCTGCATCATATATAAGACAATGGCCTTATGGTCACAAAAATGGCCTTATGGTCACATGCAGCCATAAGAGATGACCGGCCTTATGGCTTCATATTTCCCGATAGGGAATTGGAGGAACCATATATCTGGCACAATTGGCTATATAAATTATGTTATATTATATATTTAGCTGAAACTTTTATTTTTTTTAAATGACTTATGGCTGCATGGAAATAATTTACCCTGCAGCCATAAGGCCATTTGCGCCCACGCTTATGGCTGCAAATTAAATGATAAAATAAAACATGCAGCCATATTTCTACAATCATATTTCAAACATATTGAAAGAGAATTGAAATTATGGGTTTCTATGCCAAATTTTTTTTGCTTAAGAGGCTTAACCTTTTTAGACAAATAAATGTTAATGTTAAATTAATGACAATGTCATAGGTAGGTGAAAATGGCCTCACCACATATCTTTTATTTCTCGAGTTATAATACTGTAGCTAGCTAGCTAGCTGTCTTTTCATGTCCATCATGTTGGTTTGTCCATCAAAATGTTAGACGGCATACCAACAATCTAAAATAGAACAACGACGACGTTATTCTAAAATATTCGCCATTATTTGGGATTTCCTGGACGAAATTTTTTGTCTGTCTGAACATCAATACTGACATAACATACAAACAGTTTCATTGCAGCCAATCAATAATGCTAACATCGGAAATGAGATCCGAGACCAGGTAAACCTCATAAGATTTTAACTATGTGGTACGATATATATCTTTTAACATACGGATTGACAGACAAACGGAAAGACAGACAGACAGTTGAGATGCCACCAAACATGAAAAATGATATCGAAAATAAGACAGACACCAAGAAAATGGAATCAGGACAATTCAATCCCGGTCAATTCGGTCCCTTTAATTTAGTGTTTTGGGACCTAATTGACCGGATACTGACTTAGAAAATTCGGTCCCATAACATACATATTTAATGGGACCGAATTTTCCAGGACCAAATTAAATTAAATTAAGCTATTGATTTAATACGTTTTTATTCTTGAATTTATACATATTAATATTATGCTAAATAAGTATATAAATATTTGTAATTCAATTTTCATATTAAATTGTTTTTGGTCCGAATTATATTTCTATCAAGATACGGACTATTCGGTACCGGACAATTCGGTCCCAGACAATTCGGTCCCAGAAAATTCGGTCCTAGGAGAATTCGTTCCCGGACAATTCGGTACCGGACAATTCGGTCCCAGACAATTCGGTCCCAGAAAATTCGGTCCTAGGACAATTCGGTCCCGAACAATTCGGTACCGGACAATTCGGTCCCAGAAAACTTGCTTTGTAGGGTGATATATGATATTTTGACAGTCAAACAGTCAAGGTGACATAAAACATGAGAATTGATATTGGAATGAAATCAGAGAACAATAAAAAGCACGTATCGAATTTTTTGGTTTTGCGGTGTGTTAAAATATATTTTGACTCACATATTGACAGATAAACGGACAGACGTACAAACTGTAAAATTGTTGCCAAACATTGAAACTGATACCGCAAATGAATTCAGAATCCAAAAACAGACATTCCCAAGATTTAAGCTTTATAGGGTGTCATATTATATTTTGACAGACAGATTGACAGACAAACGGACAGACTTACAAACTGTAAAATTGCTGCCAAACATTGAAACTGATACCGTAAATGAAGTCAGAGTCCAAGAAAACTTCACAGGATTTTAGAATTTGCAGGGTGTCATATTGTATTTTGACAGACAGTTCGACTGATAAACGGACAGACAAACAAACTGTTCAATTGCTGCCAAACATGAAATCTGATACACTAAATGAAGTCAGAGTCCAAGAAAACAGACATTCCCGGGATGTTAGCTTTGTATGGTGTCATATTGTATTTTGACAGACAGATTGACAGACAAACGGACAGACTTACAAACTGTAAAATTGCTGCCAAACATGGAAACTGATACCGTAAATGAAGTCAGAGTCCAAGAAAACAGACATTCACAGGATTTTAGAATTTGCAGGGTGTCATATTGTATTTTGATAGACAGATCGACTGATAAACGGACAGACAAACAAACTGTTCAATTGCTGCCAAACATGAAATCTGATACACTAAATGAAGTCAGAGTCCAAGAAAACAGACATTCCCGGGATGTTAGCTTGTATGGTGTCATATTGTATTTTGACAGACAGATTGACTGACAAACGGACAGACATACAAACTGTACAATACTGCCAAACATGACAACTGATACAGTAAATGAATTCAGAGTCCAAGAAAACAGACATTCCCGATATTTTAGCTTTGTATGGTGTGATATTGTATTTTGACAGACAGATTGACTGACAAACGGACAGACATAATAAACTGTACAATTGCTGCCAAACATGAAAACTGATACAGTAAATGAAGTCAGAGTCCAAAAAAACAGACATTCCCTGGATTTTAGCTTTGTATGGTGTCATATTGTATTTTGACAGACACATCGACTGACAAACGGACAGACATACAAACTGTTCAATTGCTGCCAAACATGAAAACTGATACAGTAAATGAAGTCAGAGTCCAAGAAAACATAAATTCTCAGGATTTTAGCATTTGTAGGGTTTCGTATTGTATTTTGACAGACAGATCGACTGACAAACGGACAGACATACAAACTGTAAAAATGCTGCAAAACATGAAACTGATACCGTACATGAAGTCAGGGTCCAAGAAAACAGACATTCCCGGGATTTTAGCTTTGTATGGTGTCATATTGTATTTTGACAGACAGATTGACTGACAAACGGACAGACATACAAACTGTACAATGCTGCCAAACATGAAAACTGACACGGTAAATGAAGTCAGAGTCCAAGAAAACAGACATTCTCAGGATTTTAGAATTTGAAGGGTGTCATATTGTATTATGACAGACACATCGACTGACAAACGGACAGACATACAAACTGTTCAATTGCTGCCAAACATGACAACTGAAACAGTAAATGAAGTCAGAGTCCAAGAAAACAGATATTCCCGGGATTTTAGCTTTGTATGGTGTCATATTGTATTTTGACAGACAGATTGACTGATAAACGGACAGACAAACAAACTGTTCAATTGCTGCCAAACATGAAATCTGATACACTAAATAAAGTCAGAGTCCAAGAAAACAGACATTCCCGGGATTTTAGCTTTGTATGGTGTCATATTGTATTTTGACAGACAGAATGACTGACAAACGGACAGTCATAATAAACTGTACAAATGCTGCCAAACATGAAAACTGATACGGTAAATGAAGTCAGAGTCCAATAAAACAGACATTCCCAGGATTTTAGCATTTGTAGGGTGTCATATTGTATTTTGACAGACAGATCGACTGACAAACGGACAGACATACAAACTGTACAAATGCTGCCAAACATGAAAACTGATACGGTAAATGAAGTCAGAGTGCAAGAAAACAGACATTCCCAGGATATTAGCTTTGTAGGGTGTCATATTGTATTTTGACGGACAGATCGACTGACAAACGGACAGACGTATACAAACTGTACAAATTCTGCCAAACTTGAAAACTGATACCGTACATGAAGTCGGAATTTAAGAAAACAGACATTCCCAAGATTTAAGCTTTATAGGGTGTCATATTGTATTTTGACAGACAGATCGACTGACAAACGGACAGACATACAAACTTTACAAATGCTGCCAAACATCAAAACTGATACCGTAAATGAAGTCTGAGTCCAAGAAAACAGACATTACCGTGATTTTAGCTTTGTAAGGTGTCATATTGTTTTTCGACAAACGAACAGACATACAAACTGTACAAATGCCGCCAAACTTGAAAACTGATATGGGAAATGACATCAGTGATGAAAATCTACATATGGAAAATTTTAGCTGTCTGGTCTAATATATTGTATATGGATATGAGCCCCAGCAAATGTCGGTACACATATAGATTAATTGCTACAAGCAGATAATAATTGATGAAACTTTTATACCCAATATTTCTTCTACCTTTCTATTGGTATCAACAAACATCTATAACTACTACTACTACTATCGGCATGTTGCATTGCGGCTGCATTAATTATATCAAATATATTAAGAAAGATGTGTCGGCTTGTCGATAAAATTGCTCCACCTCAACTCCCTATCACCCATGACATTTGCTAGATCATCCGCATCTTCAAGTCCAGTGTTCTTTAAAATGCGTCTCAAGAAAGTCATGGGCTTACCACCATACATAGTCGTTCCATGAGGCCGCCAAAGCACAAGATTATGCACAGGCTGGTCCACACTGTGAAAGCAATGTCCTACAAGGCGGTGGCAGCTCAGTTCAAGCAAAAGCTTTCGGAGACTAATGAAACACTTCCGATGTTGTTCACAGTCTGGTTATGGAGATGTGTTCGTTCTTCTTGACACAATGACCCCGGCGTAGCATTATTGTGAATGTGCCATCCAGAGGTTTTGTATACTCTGCAGTCAGTCAGAGACCAGCATGGACTCCCATCTAAGAAGGCAGTCTCTACTGCTGCCCTAAATAAACTCTAAAAGGTTCACGTGTGATATCAACAATTGGTACATTTGCAACAATATTATGCGAACTTTTCAGAGTTCTGGTGTTTTACTCTTAACGCAGTAAAGTACCGTATTGCAGCGTTGCGGCCTATAGGACGAACGTACTTATACTTCTATAACTAACTATCACTAACTTAGTAATAATAATCTCTTAAACACGTCTGTATTCTTCTGCATAGCTCCATAGCAACTATTATATGCTAATTATATAATTGTTTACCGTAACTTTGTTGTAATAACTGCAATTAATTAGTGATACAAATTAAATTGGATATGAATTACATCAATATTCCTAATTATTCCAATATCAAGTAATGAAAACTTTAAAAAAATCGGAATTACTCGAACTTTTCTGAGAATTATCTATTTAGATAAACCAGCCCCCACTACAATACAACTCTTTTCTGGAATACAGTTTAAATAAAACGTGCAGCCATAAGCACTGGAACTTTCAATACAGTTGCATGCATTATTATAAATAATATTAGGTTTATTTTAAGTCTTATTATACTGTTATACGGTTACATATAGGGCTCAACAGAAGCTTCGGCTTCGGTTCGGTTCGGGCCGAAGTTTGGCAATTTCGGTTCGGTTCGGCTTCTGCAATTGATACTGCAGAAGCCCGGAGCAAACTTTGCTAAATATTCCAAGTATTACATTGACTGATTGAGCTAAGACCAGAAGACAGTAAGACTAATCAATCTGTCCATCGTTTCGTTGTACTAATTAATTTTGGGGTGTAAACGTTAAGCAGACACTGGCTGACTGGTGCTGGTGCAGACAGTGGTGCAGACAGTGGTGCAGACAGTGATGCAGACAGTGGTGCAGACAGTCTGACAGTGGTGCAGTCGTGCAGACAGTGGTGCAGACAGTGGTGCAGACACTGGTGTAGACAGTGGTGCAGACACTGGTGTAGACAGTGGTGCAGACACTGGTGCAGACAGTGGTGCAGACACTATGGTGCAGACAGTGGTGCAGACAGTGGTGCAGACAGTGGTGCAGACAGTGGTGCAGAGAGTGGTGCAGACACTGGTACAGACAGTAAAAGGGGCGAGCAGGTTAGTAAAGGAGCAGTTTAGTAAAGGAGCAGGTTTCAGAGGAGTATTGGGGGAACCAAAACAATAAACGTTATTGTTTTGCGGGCTAAGTGTCTGCACCACTATGTGCACCAGTGTCTGCACCACTGTCTGCACCAGTGTCTGCACCACTTTCTGCACCACTGTCTGCACCACTGTCTGCACCAGTGTCTGCATCACTGCCTGTACCACTGTCTGCACCTGTGTCTGCACCACTGTCTGCACCACTGTCTGCACCACTGTCTGCACCAGTGTCTGCACCACTGTCTGCACAAGTAAGTGTCTGCACCACTGTCTGCGCGCTCCACCACTGTCTGCATCACTGTCTGCACCACTGTCTGCACCTGTGTCTGCACCACTGTCTGCACCACTGTCTGCACGCTGCACCAGTGTCTGCACCAATGTCCGCACCAGGTGTCTGCACCACTGTCCGCACCAGGTGTCTGCACCACTGTCTGCTTAACGTTTACACCCTTAATTTTGGACTGAACTTCCATTTAAATGGCATTATTTTTTTAATTGTTTTCAGTTTCAAAATTAGCTTAATTATACAGTAGTTTAGGTTAGGCTAAATATTGCCATTTTACTTTGTAGTACGTATTTTTTAATTAATCATAACTTTGATACATAATACCAAATATACCTACCACCTCATATAAATAGTATTACAAAGACTACCTGTACTTTTAGTGAGGTTTTCTAAATTTGATGTCACTACTTACTACGGGTGAAAATGTGGTGCATACAGTAAGTATACAGTAGTTTAGCTTAGTAATGTACAGTAATGTAAATATTGCCATTTTATTTTGTAGTACTTATTTTTTTAATTAATCATAGCTTTCTTGCTAAGTCCGCAGACCAAATAGGTACCAGTCTGCCACTGCCAGTCAGCCAGTATAGTGACAGTGACGTAAATACGAATTTATGACCATAACTTGCTAACTTTCTGAACTTCGGTTCGGATTCGGTTCGGTTCGGCCCGAAGTTGGCCCTGCTTCGGTTCGGTTCGGTTCGGCCCCATAAAGTGCCTTCTGTTGAACCCTAGTTACATATCATATTTC
Source organism: Nemertoderma westbladi (assembly GCA_032718475.1). Taxonomy (NCBI): domain Eukaryota; kingdom Metazoa; phylum Xenacoelomorpha; order Nemertodermatida; family Nemertodermatidae; genus Nemertoderma; species Nemertoderma westbladi. The sequence continues at coordinate 9,342 of JAUCBJ010002162.1, read as the reverse complement.
AACCTTAATTCAAGTGTCTCAATCTATTTAGATAAACCAGCCATTACATGTAAACTCACGTCTGAGATAAAGTTTAAATAAAATATGCAGCCTTAAGCAATGGAACTCTCTTATGGTTGCATGTTATATTATAATAATAATTATTATGTTTTTTTTATGTCATATTTTGGTCAATTAATAAATACAATATTATAAATGGTTAAATTAGTTAGTTAGTTGAATTATTTAAATGATTTAATCCCTTGAAAATATAAAAGAAATGAAAGTACAATAATTTGTAGTTACTAATTTTATCAAAGAGTCTGTTTAATTAATAACTGCAATGAATTGGTTTTATGGCTGCATGTTTTATATAATCTATAGTTAATTTTGAGAAAGGACAGGCGCCGTATTTTTAGCTCTCACTAACCACAGGTTGTCTGGCTAGATAGCACAAACTTCACACTAAATATTAGTACAGAGAGACACAAGATCGACAAATGAGACGGTTGTAGTAGAAAGGGCACATGGCCCAAAGTTCAAAGCTTTAGAATACATCTCTGAAACTACCGGACTAATAGATCGACTGACAAACGGACAGACATACAAACTTTACAAATGCTGCCAAACATGAAAACTGACACGGTAAATGGAGTCAGAGTCCAAGAAAACAGACATTCTCAGGATTTTAGAATTTGAAGGGTGTCATATTGTATTTTGACAGACACATCGACTGACAAACGGACAGACATACAAACTGTTAAATTGCTGCCAAACATGACAACTGAAACAGTAAATGAAGTCAGAATCCAAGAAAACAGATATTCCCGGGATTTTAGCTTTGTATGGTGTTATATTGTATTTTGACAGACAGATTGACTGACAAACGGACAGTCATAATAAACTGTACAATGCTGCCAAACATGAAAACTGATACGGTAAATGAAGTCAGAGTCCAAGAAAACAGACATTCTCAGGATTTTAGAATTTGAAGGGTGTCATATTGTATTTTGACAGACACATCGACTGACAAATGGACAGACATACAAACTGTTCAATTGCTGCCAAACATGACAACTGAAACAGTAAATGAAGTCAGAGTCCAAGAAAAAAGACATTCCCGGGATTATAGCTTTGTATGGTGTCATATTGTATTTTGACAGACAGATTGACTGACAAACGGACAGTCATAATAAACTGTACAATGCTGCCAAACATGAAAACTGATAAGGTAAATGAAGTCAGAGTCCAAGAAAACAGACATTCTCAGGATTTTAGCATTTGTAGGGTGTCATATTGTATTTTGACAGACAGATCGACTGACAAACGGACAGACATACCAACTGTACAAATGCTGCCAAACATGAAAACTGATACGGTAAATGAAGTCAGAGTGCAAGAAAACAGACATTCCCAGGATTTCAGCTTTGTAGGGTGTCATATTGTATTTTGACGGACAGATCGACTGACAAACGGACAGACGTATACAAACTGTACAAATTCTGCCAAACTTGAAAACTGATACCGTACATGAAGTTGGAATTTAAGAAAAACAGACATTCCCAAGATTTAAGCTTTATAGGGTGTCATATTGTATTTTGACAGACAGATCGACTGACAAACGGACAGACATACAAACTTTACAAATGCTGCCAAACATCAAAACTGATACCGTAAATGAAGTCTGAGTCAAAGAAAACAGTCATTACCGTGATTTTAGCTTTGTAAGGTGTCATATTGTTTTTTGACAAACGAACAGACATACAAACTGTAAAAATGCCGCCAAACTTGAAAACTGATATGGGAAATGAAATCAGTGATGAAAAAAACTACATATGGAAGATTTTAGCTGTCTGGTCTAATATATTGTATATGGATATGAGCCCCTGCAAATGTCGGTACAAATATAGATTAATTGCTACAATCAGATAATAATTGATTAAACTTTTATACCCAATATTTCTTCTACCTTTCTATTGGTATCAACAAACATCTATAACTACTACTACTACTATCGGTATGTTGCATTGCGGCTGCATTAATTATATCAAATATATTAAGAAAGATGTGTCGGCTTGTCGATAAAATTGCTCCACCTCAACTCCCTATCACCCATGACATTTGCTACATCATCCGCATCTTCAAGTCCAGTGTTCTTTAAAATGCGTCTCAAGAAAGTCATGGGCTTACCATCATACATAGTCTTTCCATGAGGCCGCCAAAGCACAAGATTATGCACAGGCTGGTTCACACGGTGAAAGCAATGTCCTACAAGGCGGTGGCAGCTCAGTTCAAGTAAAAGCTTTCGGAGACTAATGAAACACTTCCGATGTTGTTCACAGTCTGGTTATGGAGATGTGTTCGTTCTTCTTGACACAATGACCCCGGCGTAGCATTATTGTGAATGTGCCATCCAGAGGTTTTGTATACTCTGCAGTCAGTCAGAGACCAGCATGGACTCCCATCTAAGAAGGCTGTCTCTACTGCTGCCCTAAATAAACTCTAAAAGGTTCACGTGTGATATCAACAATTGGTACATTTGCAACAATATTATGCGAACTTTTCAGAGTTCTGGTGTTTTACTCTTAACGCAGTAAAGTACCGTATTGCAGCGTTGCGGCCTATAGGACGAACGTACTTATACTTCTATAACTAACTATCACTAACTTAGTAATAATAATCTCTTAAACACGTCTGTTTCTTCTGCATAGCTTCATAGCAACTATTATATGCTAATTTTATAATTGTTTACCGTAACATTGTTGTAATAACTGCAATTAATTAGTGATACAAATTAAATTGGATATGAATTACATCAATATTCCTAATTATTCCAATATCAAGTAATGAAAACTTTAAAAAAATCGGAATTACTCGAACTTTTCTGAGAATTATCTATTTAGATAAACCAGCCCACACTAAATTACAACTCTTTTCTGGAATATAGTTTAAATAAAACGTGCAGCCATAAGCACTAGAACTTCCAATACGGTTGCGTGCATTATTTTAACTGATATTAGGTTTATTTTAAGTCTTATTATACGGTTATACGGTTACATATTATCATATTTCAACCTTAATTCAAGTGTCTCAATCTATTTAGATAAACCAGCCATTACATGTAAACTCACGTCTGAGATAAAGTTTAAATAAAACATGCAGCCTTAAGCAATGGAGCTCTCTTATGGTTGCATGTTATATTATAATAATAATTATTATGTTTTTTTTATGTCATATTTTGGTCAATTAATTAATACAATATTATAAATGGTTAAATTAGTTAGTTAGTTGAATTATTTAAATGATTTAATCCCTTGAAAATATAAAAGAAATGAAAGTACAATAATTTGTAGTTACTAATTTTATCAAAGAGTCTGTTTAATTAATAACTGCAATGAATTGGTTTTATGGCTGCATGTTTTATATAATCTATAGTTAATTTTGAGAAAGGACAGGCGCCGTATTTTTAGCTCTCACTAACCACAGGTTCTCTGGCTAGATAGCACAAACTTCACACTAAATATTGGTACAGAGAGACAAAAGATAGACAAATGGGACGGTTGCAGTAGAAAGGGCACATGGCCCAAAGTTCAAAGCTTTAGAATACATCTCTGAAACTACCGGACTAATAGATCGACTGACAAACGGACAGACATACAAACTTTACAAATGCTGCCAAACAGGAAAACTGATACCGTAATTGAAGTCAGAATCCAAAAAACTCACATTTCCAAGATTTAAGCTTTATAGGGTGTCATATTGTATTTTGACAGACAGATCGACTGACAAACGGACAGACATACAAAGTTTACAAACGCTGCCAAACAGGAAAACTGATACCGTAATTGAAGTCAGAATCCAAAAAACTCACATTTCCAAGATTTAAGCTTTATAGGGTGTCATATTGTATTTTGACAGACAGATCGACTGACAAACGGACAGACATACAAAGTTTACAAACGCTGCCAAATATGAAAACTGATACCGTAATTGAAGTCAGAATCCAAAAAAACATACATTCCCAAGATTTAAGATTTGTAGGGTGTCATATTGTATTTTGACAGACAGATCGACTGACAAACAGACAGAGGTATACAAACTGTAAAAATGCTTCCAAACATGAAAACTGCTACCGTAAATTAAGTCAGAATCCAAGAAAGCAGAATTTCCCAGGATTTTAGCTTTGTAGGGTGTCATATTGTATTTTGACAGACAGATCGACTGACAAACGGACAGACATAAAACTTTACAAACGCTGCCAAACATGAAAATTGATACCGTAAATAAAATCTGAACTCTAGCTTTATAGCAACCATTATATGCTAAGTTTATGATTGTTTACCGAAACTTTATTGTAATAACTGCAATTAATTAGTGATACAAATTAAATTGGATATTAATTACATCAATATTCCTAGTTATTCCAATAGCAAAATGAAAACTTTAATAAAATCGAAATTACTCGAACTTTTCTGAGAATAATATCTATTTAGATAAACCAGCCCCCACGAACTACATTACAAACTCTAGAATGGAATATAGTTTAATAAAATGTGCATGGAACTTGAAATAAGCACTGGAAATTTCAATGCATTGCGTTGCATGTCTTATTTTAAATAATATTAGGTTTATTTTAAGTCTAATTACACTGTTATACGGCTGTATATCATATTTCAACCTTAATTCAAGTGCCTCAATCTATTTAGATATACCACCCATTGCATGTAGACTCATGTATGAGATGAAGTTTAAATAAAACATGCAGCCTTAAGCAATGGAGCTGTCTTATGGTTGCATGTCATATTAGTGGATCCCACGATCATCTGCACTACAGAACGGCTTCTCAAAAAAAAAAACATAATTCGAAACTCGTATGGTGGAGGCCGACCAAAACAGAAAGTACAATACTTGTTTGCAGTGACTTATATTCATTCCTACAGCACGTGCGTAATACGTAATACGTGCATTAGCTACTGGGTTTGGATGAAAACAACTCTAATAAGCAATCGGTTTCCAATACAATAATCTGCTTGACCTTTGATAAGTAATGTGATCCGCTAAACCACACAACTTTAATTAGCAATTCTGGGTTTATCAGCTTGACTAAGTAATTATAATTTAGCTATCAGTAGATCCGTTATTAGGAACCGAATCGTTGCTGACTGACTGACTAACTGACTAACTGAAATTTGGGGCTATTTTACCTATTTGGGGCGGTAAAAAAAGTATATTTGGTGCGAAAACTCCTGTATTCTGGGATATAATAACTTGTGGTCGAAATTTAATTATGTAAGACTGATCGAAAACAGTTTATATGCCACTAAAAATGAAGTCTGATAACGATAAAACACAGATGCCCAAGATTTTAGCTTTGTATGGTGAAATATTATATTTTGACAGACACATAGGCAGGCAAACGGACAGACATACAGACAGTCTAGATGCCACCAAACATGAAAACCGTAATCGGGAATGAAATCACAGACTAGGAAAACTCCATGCCATAGGTTTTTGCTATGGGTTGAGAGATACTATATTATGTAAAACAGATCAACAGACAAACGGTCAGAAAGTCAGAATTAATATGTTAAAATTAAAATAAATCTGAATTTTCTCGAATTATTCGAGAAATATCTACTTAGTTCAATGTTCAAACAACCATTACCTACAAACTCGCTTCAAAAGTAAAGTTTAAATAAAACATGCAGCCTTAAGCACTGGGACTGTATTATGGTTGCATGTCTTATTTCATAACTAATGTGCACTGCGCACATGTCGCACTGCGGTATAAAGCTGGAAAATATGTCGCTCTGGCGATTTGTTTGTGCGAAATTAATTCCATACAATTATTACAAATAAATAAAATAATATTATATATGTATTTTAAAAGCCTTATTTCTTTAATTAAAACATTATGAAATATTATTTTATCAATTTAAAATATGAATAAAAAGAAAAATACAATAATTGTTGTATCTAATGTGATAATGTAATTATTGTATAAATTTTTCTTTATAATGATTCGTTATATGGCTGCCTATTAAATTTCAACATTATTCGGTATATTTAGTAGGAAAGGTTTATAAAGAATAATGCTAAAACTTCAAGTACCTCAAACCTTCCAATACACCAAAACTCAATCTGAAATATAGTTTAAATAAATCATGCACCATAAGCAGTTGATATGTCTTATGGTTGCATGTCATATTATTATAACTATTATTATGTTTTTTTTTAAGTTATATTTTGGATAATTAATACAATATCATTAATTATTTCATGAATTTAAAACTTAAAGGAAACGAAAATGCAATATAATTATAGCAAATAAAATAACAAATGTTTATCAAAGATACAGTTTTATGGAATTTAGGAATTTGATTTATAAATTTGTAATATGGCTGCATATTTTATCTCAAACTTATATGAATTTTGTTAATTTTGAAAAATGACTATTCTTTTACATAAATAATTATTTTTTGTCCAACTTTTTATCCGTATATTCGAGGGATTGTAAAAGCATATTTTTTCAGAGGCCAAAGGTCAAGGGAACAATGCTGGAATAAATAGAGAAATAGAATACAGCTCAAGTTGCAGATGATAATATTTAGCTTATTAATATTAAAATTTTTTAAAAGCGTGAGGGCATTCATTATTTTATAACAACAGCTATAATTTTAGGTCTAGTTAGTGGTAGTTGTAGTCTGCAATTAATAGCGTAAATTGATATAAATGTTACAATATTAATGTGATTAATTTATTATTTAGCATTTTTAGTTGTGATAATTTAATGTAATGTATCAAAATTTCATACTTCGTTTCTTATTCAACAAAGCTCGCTCTCTCTCGTTTGGTACTATGATCAGCGGTCATAACTCTGAATCGTGATATTTGCACATAATGATGTTTACTAGTTAGTAAAAACAATTTTAATTCATTAAATGTTGTGATAGGGTGTAGGTCCGTTAGGCAAAAACGTGAAATTTGATGTTTAATTAAAAATGGAAATGTTTTATCTTAGTAACAGTCCTATAAACAAACCAAATACATATATAAAGTTATATAGATATACATAACTAATTAAATATTCTTATATCATCAAAATGTGTTGTGCATCCATATGACCAGTCCTACCAAGGATTTCCCGATTTGGCTAAAGTGTAGAAATTGCTGGAGTTATATAGAATATGATTATACATAATACTATATAATATGCAACCATAAGATCGCTAAATTCTACATAAAAGTTATATATATTTTGTTTGATCTTTCAAAATGACTTATGGTCACAATCATTAGATATATATATATATTATAAATCAACTCAAAGATTTATAAACTAGTAGGCCTGTCATACAACAATTAGGTCTTAATATCAGTTGGACTACTGCTTGAATAACTGTAATAGAGTAAACTAAAGTAACTAAGTAACCCTATAATTTCAGAAATTCAATTATTCTAAATAATTGATATACCGGTATCTATAATAGGCTTATTATATATGATGAATTATTTCACTATAAGGTAGCATTTGTAGTTTAACTTTAACGTAAAAACTTTTGAAAATCCGACGTATTTTGATTAAGTTACAGTAATGTAATATGCCTATTCATATTTGTACACATAAAACCCTTAGGTACTCTCGTGGCGTAGTGGTCAGATGGTTAAGGCGTTGGTTACATTACGTAGGTTACGAGTTCGAATCCCAGTCGGGAAATTTGTATTTTGGGGCCATTTATTTTCGTGTGGTGCTAATTGGTAGGCCAATGAGAAGCGTACAACGTAGCGAATAATGAGCCAGGCCAATCATAGGGCATAAATTATCTTATTGCTCAAATGTGAGGCAGTGGAAAATTCTGTTAGGATTCCATGTCCCAGATTTAGTGTAAGGGCCGGACTGCGTTGAACGATGAGCTGGGCCAATCATAGAGCACGAAGCACTTCATTGCTCAATGGTGAAGCTGTGGAAAATTCTGTTTAGTTTCCATGTGCAATTTCTAGTATAAAAGGGCCGGTTTGCCTTCGGTTATCACGTTATTAACTTCTTAGAACCCTTAACGTTATTAACTTCTTAGAACCCTTAACGTTATTAACTTCTTAGAACCCTTAACTGTACACTTATATCTTATTTGTAAAATTAGTTTATTCGGTTTCTTGTTGAAACTTCCTTTTGATAAATCCTTTGTAAAACTGTAAATATACTGCAATTTCCTGACATGTTTTCTTTTGGTCCGACTTCGGGACAGCCGAACACCAGGGAGATGGCAGCCTAGACCGTTAGGCCGTAAGCAACGCAGGGAAGGGATGTCCACAACACGCTAGCGCCCACATTGGATCGACCGCGCACCCCCTTTGCCCCTTCGAAATACTCCACTTGCTATGCAGCGCCCGCTTTGTGAGAAGGTAAGACTTTGTTCGACGCCCTTGCCCGCCGTAAGACCTATAGATCAGGGTAAGCGTGACACCGTACTGGACGCCGCAAATTTAAGATCAAATAATTATATCCAGACAAACCCCCCCCTTTGTCAAGTCCTACGAACCCCTGGGTTAACCTGTACTTCCTACAGGTGCGAACTATTGCCATTCGTCAGTACGCGAGTACATATTAGGTACGGACAGCATATGTTCCATAATTTAGTGATTCGTAGCACTGACTGTTTGGTACCGGTTCGCTTTGTAGAACGTACATTAGTACCCCCCCCCCCCCTGTCTGGAGTTAGCTATTTGATCAGGCAAGGAGTATTTCTGCTACCGGCACACTGCTTGGCCTAGGGAGGTTTATTAATATCCTACCGCGCCTTGCCACGTACTGATAGGTATTGCTGCTAACTACCGCAGCAACAAAGTTCTAGAATTAAATTAGTATACCAGATCAGCTAATGTACGGTAGCGATTAACCCCTATTCTTATCTTACAACCAGAATCTGGTATTAGTGCCGATCACGGGTGTAGTTACTAACACTGTGGTTGCCCATTGGGTTGTGGATAGGAAGGAGAGAGCTTTGACGTCATTCGTGAGTATAAAGTTCTACAAACGCGACTAGTTTATTTTAGTAGCTAGCGCACGGTATCATTTTAGTCAGAAAATCACTAAAACCTAGTAAAAGGAATTACTCGAAATTGTTTTATTTGTAACACACCCACACACACACGCCCTAAAACATATCGCCCTTAAAGTTCTACTAGCTATAGCGTACTATACATTACGTTAGGTGGAAATTATCTGTATTTGTAAAATTAGGATCTGATTTAGTTGCGGCAATAAGGAGTATTTCATTTTCGTTATTAAACTGTTGTTTGTCTGGACAACGGTATTGTTACATTTAGGCCTGACCTTTTAGACTGATTTCGTACAGGGGGATC
>JAUCBJ010002161.1:0-11571 GCA_032718475.1 Nemertoderma westbladi | reverse complement strand
ACTTACTTACTTACTTACTTACTTACTTACTTACTTACTTACTTACTTACTTACTTACTTACTTACTTACTTACTTACTTACTTACTTACTTACTTACTTACTTACTTACTTACTTACTTACTTACTTACTTACTTACTTACTTACTTACTTACTCACTTACTTTACTTACCCACTCACTTATTTACTCACTCACTTACTTACTTACTCACTTACCTACTTACTTACTTACTGACTCACTTACTTGCTCACTCACTTACATTCTTATTTCAGTCACTCTCTCAATCACTCACTCATTCACTCACACATTCACTCACTCATTCATTCACCCACTCAATCAAATGCCAAATTTATTTTTAAAATAGCAAAAGAAGCAAATTTATAACTCTATAAGATATCCGGTATTGAATTTATGTTGATTGATGTTATTTTCTTTTTAAGTACGTAATGTTCTGTTACCGAACAACTTGTCAATAATTATGTTAACCCTATTAATACCGGGCTATAAAATGTTGTACAAATACCGGGGGGGGGGGGGGGTCATATTGAGCCCCCCCCTCTAAAATCTACAAATTTATACGAAAACGTCTGATTTTTTGTTTGTACTTAGGTATCACTAGTCAGGATCCGACCGAAAAAAAAAATTTCGAAAAAATGTACTGGGGTGGTTATATTGCAGCACCAAAATTACAAGTAGTGCACAATTTTCAGAAAATTTGAAAGTTACATTTTTCGTCTAATTGTTTTTCAATACAGGTTTTCTGGGGCGCAAAATACATTGGAAAATATTTAAAAATGATATGATTACTATAAATGGCTGTTTAGTCCTCTCTGCGTAGGAAAAAAATGAAAAAAACAAGTAACCAGCACTTTTCAGTTAGAACACAAAATTTTTAATTCACTTATACGATGCTATAAATTCACATTTTCAGTTCTTCTAGGGCGCTGATTCTAATGGAATACATTTCTAAAATGCCCCATCATTGCTACTTGTATTTTTCGGCGTAATTTGGCAAATTTCGGTGCTAGGACCAAATTTCGTACCCATCACCAAAAAGTACAAGATTGCGATGTCCAGTGCTGTTTTTATTGATTCCATCGGATTCAGAACCCTCATAAACCCGTATAACGCAAGAAACAAGATGATACTATCTACTGATCAATTTGCTTATTTTCCAAAATTTGGTGCTGGCACAACAATTTTCACCCACCGGCGAAAAATACAAGTTTGAAAACTCTTATGAAATTTTTACTGATTCCATTGAATTCAGAACCCTAACAAACCCATATAACGCAGGAAACAAGGTGACACAATCAATTTATATATTTGATGGTTTTCAAAATTTGGTGGTAGCACCACATTTTGCACCCACTTCCGAAAAATACAAATTTGAGATGCCTAGTTCGAAAATTATATATTCCATTCAATTCAGAATAGCCATAAACCTCTAAAACGCAAGAAATAAATTGTCACAAACAATTTTATCAATTGAATGGATTTTCAAAATTTTGTGCTAGCACCAAAATTTGCACCCACCACCGAAAAATACAAGTTTGATACGCTTGGTGCAACTCGTATATATTTCATCGAAACCAGAACCCCAAAAAACCCCAATTGCGTAAAAAAACAAGTTTCACACAATCAATTTACAAAATTGACATATTTCAAAATTTGGTGCTGGCACCAAAAATTGGCACCCGCCGAAAAAAACAAGTTTGAAATTTCTAAATCAATTTATATGAATTCCATCCAATTGCTAACACCAAAAAACCGGTGTAAATCAAAAATAGAGATGTTACAATTCATATTTAATGAAATGTAATTTTCAAAAAACGTCTCAAAAAAAGTGCCAAAAGTAGGGTTAAAAAATGGTGCTATAACTCGAAAACTACCCAATATTTTTGAAAACGGTTTTCACTACTAGGAAGACAATAGATTTTTAGGAAAAGTCATAAAATTTCAGATTCCCAACTGCGTTTGTTTCAGAATTATAATAAAAAAACCACGGGGGGGGGGGTCATATTGACCCCCCCACGGGTTTAATAGGGTTAATGTTTAACCGGTATATACATGGCTTTTGGTGTATGGTGTTTCACAATTCCTATTTCGGTTTAAGTTTATTTATATTGTTATGGACAATAAACCAATCAATCAGTCACTCACTCAGTCACTCTCTAATTCATTCACACATTCACTCATTCATTCATTCATTCACTCACCCACACACTCATTCACTGACCCACTTATTCACTCACTCGCTCGCTCACCCAAACATTCACTCACCCACTCACTCAGTCACTCACTCACCCACTCACACATTCACTCGCTCATCACACATTCACTCACCCACGCGCTCGCTCACCCAAACATTCACTCACCCAATCACTCACTCACACATTCACTCACCCACTCACTCGCTCATCACACATTCACTCACTCTTATTAACATACTTTATTGAAATATTAACGACTTTTTAAAAGACTATTAACAACTTCCTTGCTTACTTTAACTTGCCTTTAGAGTTTATAACCCACAGTAAAAATTATGCATTGTAGAAAAATTTGTCTACGAAAACCATCGGAGTATATTTCAAGTTTAGAATAATTACAAAGACAACAGCCCTAATATTCCGATATATTATTACCATCTCATTAAATGATACTCTAGCTGGTGTGTGTGGTGGTTGTACGGAAAACCCCATATTATTGGAAAGATGTGTCTGCATAGAAGGTGTACATTATAAATGTAAAAAACAACCTAAGGACCACTCTGATACAAAGAGGCCAATGGGCCACAAGGCCACACAGTTAGCGCAGATATATGTTGTAACTGTAAAAAGCAACCTTAGGGCCAGTCAGATACGAAAGCAGTCAATGGGCCACAGGGCCTAGAGGCAACATGTTGCCAAGATGCCACTAATGTTGCCATAGGGCCACATTTATATGCTGAGAGGTTGCCAAAGGGCCACTGCCAATTCTGTAGGGGTGGCACAGTGGCAACATTTATATCAATATATATATATATATATATATATATATATTCAAGGCTAATGTTTCGCGTGTGGCGCTCGAATGGGTGCCCCAGGCAAGATAATATATTTGATGAGTATATGCAAACCAAACTTGAATTTAAAAGGAGTATGCGGAACGCTAGGCGAAGTGTAGCTAAGATAAAAAGTGACAAGCTGGCTGAGTCGGTTTACTCAACCAATCAGAAAGAGTTTTGGTCGAATGTCCGAAAGCTCAGCGGGTCCAGTACACCTTTATCAAATAAAGTGGGTGACGCCGTAGGTGAGGAAAATGTGTGTAACCTTTTTAAGAATAAATTTGAAAATTTATATAACTCAAAGCAGGCAGATGTTCACAAAGAGTTTGTAGAAGGTGCTTTTTCAGATATTAAATTTAGTGCAGAAATGATTGTGAAACCTATAGAAATTGTTTTTGCTGTAGATAAGTTAGTTAAGGGTAAAGCGACTGGTCCTGATAACTTATCAAGTGAGCATTATTTACATAGTCCTTATAGTTTAAAAGTTCACTTAGCCAATCTGTTTACGATTATTAATGTGCATGGATATATTCCGCCTGGTGTATTAGTTAGTAACATGATTCCCCTTGTAAAGGACAAGAACGATGACATAACCAGCGTTGATAATTATAGAGGTATCGCTATTTCTACTGTATATAGCAAAGTATTAGAATTGGTTTACTTAGAACGTTTCTGTGATAAGTTATTTACATCGGATTCACAATTTGGTTTTAAGAAAGGCTCAGGGACTGATTTGTGTATTTTTACACTTAAAGAAATGGTACAGTATTACCTGGATAATGATAGTGCTGTGTATGTTTGTTTTATTGACAGTTCGAAAGCCTACGATTTAGTTAATCACTACACGTTATTTCGGAAACTGATAAATAGGGGTGTTCCGTTATTTTATATTAGGGTATTATGTATGTGGTATAGATCACAGGTTCTTTTTGTAAAATGGGGGGAGTGCATATCAGAGAGTTTTCAGGTTTCAAATGGTACGAAACAGGGTGGGATATTATCGCCGTACCTGTATAGTGTGTATATAGATGACCTAAGTAGGGAACTTTATAATTCGGGGATAGGGTGTCAAATGTCAGGGGTCCGTATTAATAATTTAATGTACGCGGATGACTTAGCGATATGTTCGAATTCGATTAATGGGTTACAAAAGTTACTTCATATTTTTGAATCGTACGCATTAGAGCATTGTATAAAAGTAAATTGTAAGAAAACCAAGTGCTTATTTTATTTTCCAAAATGTGCGAAGATTACAGATGTCGGTCAGGTTACAATTAATGGTCTTAATATTGAAGTAGTGTCAGAGGTAAAGTACTTAGGGCACATCCTGTGTAGCTCTACCGATGATGATTTTGATATTTACAATCAACTTCGTAGTTTTTATAGGCGTGCGAGTAATATAATTAGGAAATTCGGGGGGTGCTCGGTTACGGTAAAAATTAAATTATTTCGTAGTTTTTGTACCCAGATATACTGTAATTCTCTGTGGGCTAGGTCAAATTATTATAGTATGGTGCATAATAAGTTTAGGGTAGCGTATAATAATACAGCAAGGAGGTTATTCAAATTTCCATGGGGGTGCAGTGCTTCGTATATGTTTGGTAGCCTGGGGTTACCAAAGTTTATTCATATTAGATCGGGGGCTATAACGTCTTTTTTAGGCCGTGCCTATAGTTGCCCGAATATCCTCGTACAGGCAACTATTATGACCACTTGCTGCCATAGTAGAATCATGGGGATGTCTGTTTTAAGAAATTGGGCTGAATAATGGTCTTATTAATTTATTACGTGTACATACAATTGTGTTTCCTTACTACATTACTTTACTCTACTTTTTGTTTGTGCTAGAACTATAGGCCATGTACGTTATGGGACACCAGGGAAACTTGGGGGTCCTGGAATAAACAATTATTATTATTATTATTATTATTATATATATTAGTTAAACACATAGTTGCAGATTATTGTGGTTAACCAGAATTTAACCATTTAGCACCACATAAAAAGTTTTCGAGAAATAAGTGATAAAAAAATGTACAGTTCGATAAACATGCCATAGTTTGAAAAGTTGTGAACGAAATTATTTTATTTTTCTACCTCCGTAAAGCAGAGATGTTGTTTAAGACAAAGCGTATATGAACCCTCGCATTCATTACCAACAAAGTAGAATTAAAAGAACCTGGATTAGTGGGCAAATCCAAAGGTCCGACACCAAACGTCCGACACCATTTCAATTCCAATCAAACTAAAAACTGTATGTTAGATTTAGGATTTTACAAAGGTTGGATTAATAATAAGTAGCCAAATAGTTGCTGATCACTGAGGTTAGCCAAAATTTGCAAAAGCTGTCATCGGCACTGTTACACGAATGTTTTAATTTTTAGCCAAAAATTACTGTCCCAAAACTCAATCGTCCGACACCCACTTTTTAAACTCGAATTTCTAGAACTCTAGTAGTTTTCAGTGGACCCATTATGTCTTCTCATATAGAGCTTCGAATTTGGGGTAGTATAAGCATTACTCTGATTGACCTTGAATTAAAAACTTCCTACAAATAGTAAAAAACAACCGAAAATTTGGGTTTGCCAAAACGTCCTGTATTCGGTTCCATGAAATACATTCAATTCATCTAACCCCTATTATAGGAAAATGCCAAACCCAATCTGTATTGTTTACCTACTCATCAGCTGTTTTGAAACACCAATTATCCCCTTCTACCAGGCAGTACTGGTGCATCAACCATTAATGTAAACTGGGGACAAGGAAACGACTTCCTATTGGATATTGGGGATTAAGTATTCTTACTGGGCTAATATTGGTAGCATAATACTTCATATATATTAAACATTCATTGGTTTTATTCATAGATAGAAGTTGTGCAGTTATATTACTTTTTTACTAAAACTAATGGTCTCCCCTAAGGAGCCATTAAATTCACGAGCTGTTGCAAGTTATATATTATTATATACTATTATTATACTGTCCTTTTATAAACTCAAGTTATTTGCAACACTCCGTTGGATAAGATTCCAAATTAGCGGGAAAGACCCCGGATTATGCCCGGTATAGCATACAGGCAGATCCAATAAGCAGCCGAGTTTGCAACCAATCCAAAGCGAGTATTTCTTTCTCGAAAATGTGGTAAAGTGGTGTGGCCTTCTTCCTTCTTCATTCATTCATCCACACCACATTGCATCGTTACTGCTATATTCTCTAAGTTTATTTCGCAATTATGGCTCGTACCAAGCAAACTGCCCGTAAGTCGACTGGAGGCAAAGCCCCGCGCAAACAACTGGCCACCAAGGCCGCAAGGAAGACTGCCCCCGCGACCGGCGGTGTTAAGAAGCCTCATCGTTACAGGCCAGGGACCGTCGCCCTCCGAGAAATCCGTCGGTACCAGAAATCCACCGAGTTGCTTATTCGCAAATTGCCCTTCCAACGGTTGGTTCGCGAAATAGCTCAGGATTTCAAAACCGATCTGCGCTTCCAGAGTTCCGCCGTGATGGCTCTCCAAGAGGCTAGCGAATCCTACCTTGTTGGCCTTTTCGAAGACACCAACTTGTGCGCCATTCACGCTAAACGTGTCACCATCATGCCCAAGGACATCCAATTGGCAAGGCGTATTCGTGGCGAACGTGCCTAAAGCAATGTGACAGACAGCATCCGCAAGTCCTAATCAAACCCAAACGGCCCTTTTCAGGGCCACCAATACTAAAACTCGGGTCGTGACTCGCCTTGTATGTCACACAGATCTGCGTCTGTACGTCATGTCTGCCTGCTATGCTATGTTATGCATGAATTCAGTGCGCAATATTACATGCAACAGGAAATTTCCAAAATGATTAGCGATAAAGGCACACTGACACATATTAATTAATGTATGTAATAGGCTTACTTACCTACATGTTAGTTACACGATATTTATTCGTCGTGTCTCTCACTGAGTACTAATTAATTAATTGACACTCTACGATAATAATAATAGTAAGCAATAACAATAACAAGCAAAAATACGTATTGTCGATACCGTGGTTTATGAAAGTGTTGGCCCTGAAAAGGGCCGTTTGGGTTTAGGTGGGACTATATAAGACTAAGACAGAATGAGAAATAATGTCTCTATTTCTTGGCAACCTTCTTTTTAGGGGTTGCCTTTTTGGCAGCGGCGGGCTTGGCAGTCTTCTTGGCTGCTGGTTTCTTCACGGAGGGTTTCTTAGCAACAACGGCCTTCTTAACGGCAGGCTTTTTCGCAGACGATGCTTTCTTCGGTTTGGCGGCGGCGGTCTTCTTGGCCACGGGCTTTTTGGCAGCAGTCTTCTTCTTTGCCGGGGACTTCTTAGCGGCTGCGGTCTTCTTGGGCTTAGCTGCCGACTTTTTGGGAGCGTCCTTGGCGCTGGCGGGCAACTTGAAGGAGCCACTGGCACCGGTTCCCTTGGTATGCACTAGCTTACCGCTTGTCACACCAGATCGAAGCTGCCTTTTGATGTGCGAGGTGAGCTTCTCGTCGACCTTGTAGTTGGCCGATATGTACTTAACGATGGCTTGACGGGAAGATCCGTTTCGCTCCTTGAGATTCTTGATTGCGGCTTTAATCATGTCGATAACCGGAGGATGTGTCGGAGCAGTCTTCGGTTTCTTCGCCTTGGCGGCCTTCTTCGGCGACTTGCTGTGCACAGCAGTAGCGGTTGCAACTTCAGTCATTGTTCTTGAGGATAATCTTGAGTAGCTCGAGTAATAAAAGAAGAATAAAACGAAAAACCGTCGCAGCACAGGTTCGATTTGTTATTGATATATCGGGTGAATTTGAGTGGGAGGCCCCCTTTGGGGGTTGTATCCACTAAACGAGATCCCATGGAACAACATGCATGCATTTCGACAAATGGCTCATATTTTGTGCTATTTCGGAGGTATATTTTTATCTATAACTTGACTTCTCCTGTATCAAATTGATTTCTGTAAAGTTGCCACGGTTGATCTCAAATAGCTTGTCGCGATGGCCAATAAATTATATTATTATCACGCGTATTTTGCGTAATATTGGCGATTTTACGCATTTGAAACACGTGTTTCACAGAAAATTGGTTACATTTCGTCACCTTCAAGGCAGAACCCCCTAAGTCGATTTTTTTCGATTTTCATGTTTTTGACTTTTTGGGTAATTTGATATCGGCTTTTTCATCTGGCAGAACCCCGAAGCTTTTCAACCAGCCATTTTTGAGTTTATAAGCCAAAGACAGTTCCCCGTAACTTAAGACCACTTCGAGGCAGAACCCCCCAAGTCAATAATTGACTTGCAAAACACCGTAAATTCAAGTATATGACATTCTGTCCACCTGGCAAAACCCCTTAAATCAAAAATAACAACCTGTCAGAACCCCGTAAATAAGAAACAACAATCTGGCAAAACCCCTTAATTTGTCATTTATATACTGGTTGTATGATCAGAATCCTGCAAATACTAACTATAAATAATTATTAGTTTATTATTGCAGTCTACAGCAGCCTAATTCAGAAAGTAAAATGAATACCATTAGTTTAATAATATTCTATAATTTTCGGGTTGATTTTACTGTAGATAGGATACTAATATTTCAAAGTAGTACTAGGCCTACACACACTTTACGCCTATAAATATTAGGCTACTATGAATACGGCAAATTTTCACAACACATGCAAACATGTGAGTAGTAAGTGCGCACTTAATAATAACACATATAAGTAGATAGCATGCGCCTTTGTTAGAAGTTTATTATTTTCTTTTAAAATCATGTCACATTTGGGTCTAAAAGTACTATCTAGTAAATAACTTATCCCATTATAATACTCTATTATTCGCATTATGTCCAAGAAAGGAACTCACAAAAAATATAACCTCGAGGCAGCTGTTCAATTCGTCCAGAATAGTGACCCTGAAGAACTAGACAATAATGATGAGTTTACCTTAAGTGGTACTGGTGATGATAATGAGTGCATTTCGACAAATTCTCTGGAAACTAATTCAATGACTGAATACTTAATTTCAAATGATGTATTTTTAAATGCTGATTGAGGAACCTCAAGTGCTGACAATACAACAATTGCAAATGAATCAAGCTTAGAAGAAACGACTGATGAATTATTGGACCACAGTTATCATCAACGTCAACCATCAATTGATGTCAATGAAATTCCTGTTTGCTACGGTGACACAAATACATAATATGTTCGAAAACAAACACAACGCATGTATATGCATGCTGACATGACTATGACGAAATTATATTCCCTATATCCAGAATACTGCTTGGAGGAAAGTTTTGATATGGAGCCAGTCTCCAAATCAATATACACTGATATCTTTCATAAAGATTACAACATCAGATTTTATCAACCAAAGAAAGATCAATGCGTGACTTACGCTGCAATTGACAATCTTTTGGAGATGAGCGAGAAGTATATAACAATGAAGTACGAATGCCACATAAACTCCGAGAAAATAATTGTATGGAAGAAAAGGAAATTGATAAAAAACGAGCAGCAGTAGATCCATCATTTCGAAATATTAACTTCGATTTACAAAGCGTTCTCTATACCCCTTGCAGCCAGGTATCTTCTCTTTTCTATAAGAGGAAACTAAATGTGCTTAATTTTTGTATACAGTATATGAGCAGCATCTGACATGTGGAATACATGAGGGTTATTGCTACTTATGGGATGAAACCATTGCCCAAAGAGGATAATTTCATGTCTGTGGAGCTACATAAGTCTCCTTCCATTGGAAGTTACTCATTTGAGCTCCTTTTCAGATACTTGCGGTGGGCAAAACCGCAACCAGCATCTAATTGGCTTTATGATGTGGGTAGTTCAGGCGACACACCTACAAATTATACCCACATATATCTGAAATACTTAGAGTCAGGACATACGTATATGGAAGGTGACTCAATGCATAGTTGCATTGAGTTTGCTAAAAAATATCAACGTGTTGATGTACCAGAGGGATGGGTAAATATTATTACAGGTGCAAGACGATCACGCCCTTATAATATTAAACAAATGTCTACAGAAGTTTCATTGATGCCAAAGTTGTGGCTAGACCATTGTTAATAGGAAAGTAGATGATATCAATCGGCCATTCAAAATTATGCAAACTAAATGTTTGCGATTTGAGAAATCAAAGCCAGGAATCTTATAGTACAAATATAACCTGGGTGATGATACTGAGTTTCTCTCTATCAATTATTTAGGACGCCGTCGACTAAATCCGCCTAACACTTCAAGAACATCCAAGAGGACGTTGCCAGTAGGCGTGGTGGAACCTCAAAGAAGAGTTGTGGCCGACATTCACAGTGGGAAATCTTCCACGGATAGACTCCCAATATCAACAGCTAATAAAGCTGATTTATTGTCAATATGTGACTCTGGTGTTCTTGGCCCAGGAGCGTTTATATTCTACAACAATTTATCCAGTTCGGATAAGGCTAAAGACACTGTACATAGATGAGGATGATGAATAGCAAGAATCTCAATAACTATCATTATGGTATCTAGACTCTAGATTATTGTTAACTACTAAACTGAAACTATTCATATTGTTAAAAAAAAAATATCAAAACTGAAACTACTCTCATCGTTAAAACAGAAACTGGAACTATAATTAACATAGTAATATTAATAGCCTAATAAAATGAAGTGCAATCCTTTAATCCATATTAAAGAAAATTAATGTTTTCATTTTGTAAAACTTTATTTTAAAATTTATTATAAATATGATTTCTTGAGTACTACAGCTGATATTTAGTAGAAATAAAACTGTAACCTGTTCCTTTTGAAACTTGTTCCTTGAAACTTTTGTTTATTGTTTTGGTTAGAATAACGTGCCATTTGTATCTTCCTGCTCATTTCCCTTATGTTAATTGAACATTGCGACGGAGATATTAATACCCTGAGGAGAGATTTGAGTCAACAAGTACCGTACCCAACCCCCCCCCCCCCCCCCCCCCCCCCACCCTCCACTCCCTGTCACTCTCACCTAATATTTTATAATTTCAGTTTGACTTCTGACGTCTATTTTACAATTTCCAAAGATTTCCAATAATTTCCAAATAATTGCCACTCCCTCCAGGACTAGACCCCTCACAGGTTCACAGACCCTTTGTTAGTAAAATAATAGTGATTGATATATTTTGCGGGTCTTGTGTAAAAATTCTGACTTAGGGTGTTTTGCCAAATTGAGGATATCATATTTTCTAGGCAATATCCCGCAACTATCGTATAGTTACGGGATAATGCCATAAATTAGGGTACCTACTTATTTTGGCAAAACACCATAAGTCAGAATTTTTACACAAAACCCGCAATATATTTCTATGGTGATTCTAAATCAAATTGAAAGTTTAGTTATATGAATTCTATATATATTTAGTTGTCAAAAAACACAATAACAAGTACATTGAGGCATCTCTTTAAAAAATAAACAGTTTTTTATCGATTATCTCAGAACTGCAAAAATCGACTTAGGGGGTTCTGCCTTGAAGGTGACGATTTAG
>JAUCBJ010002160.1:0-40113 GCA_032718475.1 Nemertoderma westbladi | reverse complement strand
ACTAACTCTGTTTCAAATTTCATGCAATCTCATTAAGATTTGTAGAAAAATTTGGGGGAGGGGGGGGGGGGGGGGGGTGGTGACTGTTCCATAATAACGGCACTATATTCCAGGACATGGTGTATAAGAAAAGGTCACACCATCTAGCTAAAAGTTTAGTTATAGGGGTTTTCCTGGTCGCAGAATTCATTTCGAGTGTCAGTTTTAACATTTGATGAATTCCAAATTGTCTTTTGGGCTATCAGGCTATCGGTTATATTTTGACTGACAGGCATACGGGCAGAAACGTCGAGGCCAAATGTGAAAGATGACACCAGTAATATTGTCACCGACCTCGAAAACCCATATAAGGAATTTTTTAGGGATAGATAGTATGCTTTCTATTGACGGACACAGACAGCCATATCTCGGTTTATCATATCTGTACAATAACTAACATATTTTTTTATCGGGGCGATAAAACTCTTGCACTACCATCCTATTAAAGTATTGGAACACTGCGACGCCCTTAAGTCGGCTTGTCACTCACTACCTAATTATATCTCGAGAAGTAAGTGAGAATTTGCTATAAACGGTTTTCAAATGTGAATCTTGATAAAAATCTGCTTAAAAATCTGAATAAATAATAAAAAAAAATTTGAAAAAAAATTAAACGGTAGGGGGATGCTGGCTCATTCCATGAAAAGGTCACCCTCTCCCCACTAATTTTGAAAAATGGGATTTTCGATTTAGTTTCGATTTTATACCATTATTTTAGGTAAAAATTTATCATACTTAATGAATTCAGTGCTAAAAAATGCACTCTACAGTAACAGGTGGTTTCTCAAAAATAGTCGAATTATAAATGATGCACCTGCTCTACACAAAATGTGAATAAAAGTGTACAAAAGTTTCGTTTTCTGTGTATGCACTTCCAGTGTTTCATTCCTCTGGAATGAAATCGGTAAAGCTAGTTATGTGATTCGCCAAAATATAGTGTAATTTTTAGTTTATTCAAAGAGAAGTAGGCCTAACTCAACGTAATCAATTACTCAGTGGAATTAAAGCACGTTTGTGTTGCGTCATCTTATGAAACGTTATAGACGTAACACCCAGGACTGGTGCCAGAATGATAAGTTAGAATGAGCTCATGCATTTGGAAAAAAAGATCCATTTATCAAAAACGTCTTAATAGTGCAAAAAGTCTCTTAACGGATAGCACATTAATTTATGCTGAAACGTAAATTATTTTCCGAAACGCGACCCTTGCTGAAATACATGTACACGGTTGGATAGAAAGACAAATAGCGTTGTATAGGCAGTCAGTACCAAAGGCTTTAGGAAATTCAAACAGCACCAAAAGAGTTGGAGAGTCTGAGGGGAACCACGAGTTTAGGATAAGCAGCATCGAACATAGTTTTCAGAATCACTCAAAAATTGAAATTGCCTGATGATGAAAAGAAGACTTACGGACTGCATTGGATATACTGTACAGTACAATTATGTGATTTGTCGACTTTGGGAAATTGTCGCTAGTAACTGGGGCATTATCTTTGTAGGCTACAATAATTGCTCAATTACCACGAAATTGTATCAGTTTGTTTAAAGATTGACAATGGCGTTAGCAAATAATATATTATTGACGTAGTTACGCCCAACAATTTAATAAATTATACTTATAATAATTTAGTGATTCGCAAGCAATGTTGACGTGTTTAACTATTAAAGTTACACCAGATGGAAACTGAGGCAAATAATTATTTCATGATAAATTGAGTGGAATAATCCACCGTAGCGTTTAATTCAAATTATATTTTAACTTCAAATTGCTGAATGAATATTTAATATAGCTGAAGCGCTGTAAACTTATTGTTAAAACGAATTTATATCAACTTGTTTAAATAATTTTATTAACTGTTCTGTTATACTAGAGACGGCGTCAAGACGCCGTTAAGCAAGTCGGAAGTCATCAATCAAATGTAAATTCCATCAACAAGCTGTCATTGGTGTTATTTTACCATTGCGCCTATGGCGTTTTTTCGTTAATCTCTATTTTTCGAGCCCACGGCTCATGGACGAAATAGCGGAACATACCAGGGACATTAGAATCGCGGTATCTAGCCGCTGTGAAAATTTCATCAAAATCGTTAGAGTAGTTTTGGCTGTAGATCAGTCAGTCAGTCAGCCAGCCAGTCAGTCAGTCAGCCAGCCAGTCAGTCAACAATTCTTACAGTAATCAAGTCCTACGACTTGCTAATAATATTGAGAAAAATGCTAACTATTGTGAGTATTAAATGTTGATATATACCGCATTAAGTTACTTACCACATACAGTATATAATATCAAAAAGAATGTAGTCTTAAAATGTATCAAATTTCTGATATTTTACTTTAAATATATAATCAGTAAATTGGAAAGCACTGCAACATAAATCACCTTTATTAAGAGATTCTATAAGAAATAATACTGTATAGAATTAATAAACTACGAAATATTCCATTTAAATACATTTAGGTAAAGACGGTTCTAATACTTATACTGGCTATTGGACTATCGACTGGGGATCAAGTGCAACGGCTTAAGAGATTAGACAAGTATAAATCACATCTTCACAGATCTTCTGCCCTGTTGTACGAGCTTAAATCCCCAATAGCCCCAAAAGTCCCACTTAACACCTAACTCTCCGGTTGTAGGGAATTTGTCTAGGCCAAGGTCGAAGTTTGGGTCTGCTCTCTTCGGTTGTGGAAGCTTATCAAGTATAGTATTGCCCGCGAATTGCTTTTAAATTTTTTTTTAATAAAACCAACTTTCTTCAGGCATTCGATACCAAGAATCGAATCATTTGTATCAGTTTTCCAACAATTTCTCTGTGAAATACTGTCAAATACTGTACTAGACGCCCCATGCTCAAATCATGAAACATTGCTTGAAATATATTCCTCCATAACACATTTTTTCTTGGTGTTGCCATAAAAATAATGGTTGTGCATTTTTCATTCAACATTGTATTTAACTTTGTACATATTACTTGTACAAATTACATTAGGCCTACTTGTTAAATTACTATTTATATTTTTTAATAGTTTATATCCCACTTTAGCCAAAATACGCGCGAAAGAAGTGTGAAAAATAATATGGTGCAAAACATCAATAATTTATTAATATATTAATGGAAGTAGAAGCTTGAGTAACAAATTATATTTATTTATTTGTCAAACCATGGGTCAAGCACGTTAAGTAAAAAACCTTACAGGTAGGTGTGTTAGTTACACACCTCTCTCTTAATTTCAATACCCGTTCCGTTCCTTGCTTGGCCTCCTGGGAGTGCCTTTAGCTGGCGGCGCGAAACCTACCTATCAGCTGGCTTCCGTCAGCTGATGACTGATTGCATGCGACGTCTATGTCTTGTTACTTTTTAGATTTTACATACTTTGGTACTAACACACTTACCGGTAACGTTTTTTTACTTAAGTAAATATATAAAATAAATAAATATAGGCCTAATTCATAATATATTAATAATCCTCATTACTTTAATTATAATAAACAATTTCCACACTATTGCGATATACTAATTTCTTCCACCCCCATTCTTCCACCAAACTGCCACACTCTAAACTTTGCCATGTCCTTCCTTGTAACCATCCCGACGACGGCGTTACAATCGTTTACAACCACTAGATGGCGCAAACCAATTGCTCTGAACAAACAGAACATACGCGGCAGACTGCTGTCCTCTGCTACCGTATAAGGTGATGGGTTCATATAGCTGGTCAGATCAAGAATGCACTGAGCCTCCTCATTGGTTAGTTTTATTTCGTCCAACTGGGGGTAACCAGGGTAGGCGTTTCTGTAAATAAACATATTTTAGAGAAATACAGTAAATTTCGATTGTTCAATAAGCTGTTAAACATTTTTTAATAAGGGTTGCGGATACCTAAGCAATAATACTGTAATGGACGCATAGAAGTAATAATAATAGTATGGTACATGGGAAACGAATGGGTATTTATCTCTACGTTTAATGTTTATGTCAGGGGTTGGCATTTTCTAATTAGAATCATTATTTCAACAAATCAAATGCCATTTTGCAGGTTCTGAGCATAAATCAACCATTCTTATGTAAAGCCCCCACTCCACCCACACACCCCATTGTACTACTGCAGTCTAATTTTATACAAACACCTATACAATTTATACACACACCGGTATGTCATTCCAACCATGTTTTATATCTTCAACCAGGTATTAATAAACCATAATCCTCCTCCCACATTTCAATCAAGTTTAGTTAAAGATCCAAGTTCCATGAATTATTGTTTAATAATATGAGGGAGATGAAGACTACGAGCCAGATAAACCACGCGGTTTTGCCTTGAAATATGTTAGTTCGGAATTTTATTAGAGAACAATGGCTATGTGGTGAGCCTTAGAGTAGGGGTATAATTAGTGGACGTGGTCGTCGTCGGAAATTTTTGAGTGCTAATAAGTCGGTCAATCATTGATGAAATGGAACCAAACTTGGTACACATGTATTCTATCAAAATTTATTGTACAAAAAAATCAAAATTTATTTAAACTTAGAAATTATACAGAGAGCCAGATTTGTCTGCCGCTAGGGGGCGAATGACTTGGTCCACTAATTGTACCTCTACCCAAAGGCTCATCTGGACTTATGTCCTGCGCGCAGTCCCCACGTACGTCTACGAAATGTGGTAGTGGTAAGAAGGTGTGAACACAAAACAAATACAATGCTATGAGGCATGTGGGGTAGAACCAACTAAAAGATAATATAGAATGACCTCACTAGAAACACGGCCAATAAGGGGTGTCAATTTGTATTTATTGTAAGTGCCAAACGATCACTATTATAATAATGGTATTGTTACCATACTCGGTACTACAGTATATACACCGAGGTTTGATTATTGTGCTTACTCTTTCGTGTTAGAACATCATTCTCACCCTACCTACTGTACGTGAAACGACCCCATGTGAGGTGAGGACATTTGTTTGGGATTATATTATATTGAACGATTCTGTTATATTATATTACTGAACAAACATTATACTAGGCCTACTGTAAATTCTCCATCTATACTATTCATTATACATCACGACTCCCACCAACTAACTCCTGTGTAGTGTGTATGTCAATAAACCTCAACGGGAGTGGGAGAATGGTGATGATGTGCTTCAAAATTCGCCCCATATGAATCTTGCAACTGAGTTGAATGTAAATTTCATGCTAATATATTCCAATGAAAGTCAATAAAACAATAAAAACAACATAACACTAATTAATTACTGAATGTTACATATTCTTAAATCTATAAGTTTGTCATAGGCGTTTGTCTTTTAGTCAATGATACCCGGCGAATTAATATACTGTAAATATATTTTACAGTATTACTAGCAACCCGTCAAATTATTAGCAAAAGAGACAACGCGCTCAGCTTTCATCTTCTTTGGTTCACAACTAAAATCATGTGCTGGCGCAGCAATCAGGCTCTTTTCTCCCACTTATTGTATAGACCCACAGAAGACCTAGTGTGGAACCACAGTATATAAAATCTCGAACTATTTGACCCATAACACAAACGAAAAGAATAACCTGATCCAAAAAAATATATCCTGAACCACTTTTCAATACAGTACAGTAGGTCCTATGGTTTCATTTTCACTGGGAATTCAGAGCCCGATTGCACACTTTTCAGTAATTGTAGACAGACATTTCACTGCGTTGTTCTGAATGGCTGATGATTTTACCTCTTCACATTCTGGCACTACTTCGTTGTCTTTCATATGTCGGTTCATCTCTAACACTTGATTTTCCGCCTGAGCCAAAAGTGACTCGAAACTCACATTCAAAGATTTTTTCGCAACGTTAGAATTTTCAAGTTTCATACGTATTCGATTCAAATCGTATATTAATTTGTTGTCTTCCTCGATATCTTCCTTACTCTCCTCAATATCTTTCGCAACATCGCTGCATTCCTTGACAGCTTCGACTTCTCCGGTGTCTCCCTTTGCTTCAAGGTATTTTTCCTTCATTTGTTTTTGTTTATCTGTGTATTCCATTCTGAGACCCTCCATAACAAAGTTTTTGTTTAATTTTTGTAAAACTCGTTCGCACTCGATTTTTTTCTCCGCATTTAAGCTCCAGATAGTCTTCCTCGAGACTATCTGATTTTTAATTTCCTTGATTGCTTTCTCATTTCTCTCAACAGCAGCTTTGTTAGCAGCCCAGTGTCGATTCGTTTTATTTAACTGTGATTCTACAAAGTACCTGATACGGTGAGAATCTATAACATCTGCCATTGTCATTTTATTTTAAATATCCTTGTACAGTACAGGCCTACTGTATAATTTATATAACTACAACCTTGTACAATAGTACAGGCCTATAATTTATATAACTACAGTACAACCTTGTACAATAGTACAGGCCTATAATTTATATAACTACAACTTTGTACAATTATTACAGTACTATAATTTATATAACTACAACTTTGTACAATTATTACAGTACTATAATTTATATAACTACAACTTTACGGTTAAGCCTACAGCTGGATACTGGTGTGTTATACAGTAGGTTACCAACCCCCCCCCCCCCCCCCCCCCATTAATTTAATTAATTGAAAAATTCATTTTTATATTAGCTATTTTTTATTTAATTTTATGGACATGTTCTTGAACATATTAGCTAATTTTAAAAAATAACAAAAACTTGTTCTAGAACAAATAATTTGTGTTCTAGAACATGTTTTAAAACAATAAAAAATTAAGTTTTATTTTTGGTATTAGTAAATGCTTGAGAATATCTATTCAGAACTTTGAGAATATCTTAGCTATTCAGAGCTTAACTAAAAATGTT
Organism: Nemertoderma westbladi; assembly: GCA_032718475.1. Taxonomy (NCBI): domain Eukaryota; kingdom Metazoa; phylum Xenacoelomorpha; order Nemertodermatida; family Nemertodermatidae; genus Nemertoderma; species Nemertoderma westbladi. The sequence goes on along the minus strand of JAUCBJ010002160.1, from coordinate 33,250 downwards.
CTCGAACAAATAATTGATCAACAACATTTTAAAGATATAAAAAAAAATTTCACAATTTTTTAGAATTTGTTTCATCAAATAATTTTAATCGTACCGGTAGCTGGCAGGTGGTGGTTGGGGGTGGGGATTAAATTAAATTATTTATAGCTAGTTTTTTTTAGTAGCTAATTTTAAAAAAGGATTTCACTGTAGTGTGTTTCATTACATTCATAAAAAGTAGTTGACAGTTGACTCATTAGTATACTGTACAGTAGTAGGCGTTTGAATATTACAATAGGCAATAAACGTCTAATCAAGTCCATAACTTAACATTATAATCTTCTTAGCTATAAATTGTACCTATTACTACTACTACTAGGATCGGCATGCTGCATTGCAGCTGCATTTTTAAGAATGCTGTGCCGGCTTGTCAACAAAATTGCACCGCCACAACTCCCTATCACCCATGACATTTGCTAGATCATCCGCATCTTTAAGGCCAGTGTCCTTTAAGATGCGTCTCAAGAAAGTCATGGGCTGTCCACCATGCTTATTCACTCCATGAGGCTACCAAAGTACAAGATTATGCACTGGCTGGCTATGCACTATTGTACCTATAGAAAAGCATTGAATTCCTACACTGTTCTAGAAAATATAATTTCCTTAACATCTAATGCAACTTCATTAATAAAAAATTGATTTTTTAGGCTTTTATAAAAACTTTATACAGAACAACGAATAATTGTTCTAGAACATATGTTTTAATGAAAAATAATTGCTAACATGTTCTAGAACATCTCCATGATGAGAAATAGCAAAAACTAGCTAGTATAACAATTTTGGGGGTGGGGGGGGGGGGGGGGGGGGGGGTGGTAGTAGGTACTGTAGGGCGTGTGGGTTAATGACCTTATCGATTGTTCATATCTCACAAAGTACAACAGTATTGAATAGACGTTTTGATAATTTGTGTAGTAACTAGAAACCATGGCCGAGTCTTGTCACTTTACAGTATATATATGTAATACATATACAGTGCAGCACGCAGATTATATTACTAGTTTAGCAGTAATGTCTATCCTTCACTAACCTGAATGCAGATAACTGTAGAAGCTTCCCTTTGAATGCCTTGTTATGTAGAATAACAAGGAGTTGTGACCGTAGAATGAAACCTCTCAACTGGCTTGATTGGCCTTCTGGTTGGTGTATGACAGGGAACCCATTATGTGGTGTGTCTCGAAGGATCTCTACGATGTGCCCAACCCTCTCCTTGCACTCCAGTGTGACGACAGGATAGGCCATCACTTCTCTGAATATAAGTAACGAATTCGTTGAATATAATTATTTGACTAGCTCTATATCCTGTATATACCTAAGGTTTTAATTACTATATTATTATCCCTATTAAATCCGTGGGGTTGGGGGGGGGGGGGGGGGGCTATCAATTTTTTAAAAATCCATTCGATAGTTCAAAGGATTGTGACAAATTATTTCTCATATTTTAGAGGTCTATGGGGGTTCTGAATTCAATGGAATAATTAATTATCTAACTAGACATCTAAACTTGTATTTTTCGGAGGTGGGTGCAAAATTTGGTGCTAGCACTAAATTTTGAAACCCATCAAATGTATCAATTGATTGTGTTACCTTGTTTTTTGGGTTATACTCTATTATCTATTATATACTCTATTATCTAACTAGACATCTCAATCTTGTAATTGTTGATGATGGGTATGAAATTTGGTGCTAGCACCAAAATTTGCCATATCACGTCGAAAAATGCGCGTAGCAATGACCTGGCAAATTATAAATGTATTCCATTTGTATTTGTATTTGTATTGCATTCCAAAATTTGAAAATGTGAATTTAAAGCAACGTATAATTAAATTAAAATTTTTGTGTTCAAACTGAAATGTGTTGGTTAGTTCTTTTTTCATTTTTTGCCCACGTTGTAAGCGGATTCAATTCCCTTACATTACCCACCCGAAAATGGGACCAGTGGCATTTTACCAATATAGTTGGCGATGCGAGATTACCAATAATTAATCTCGCCTCATAACCAACTCGGGGGGGGGGGGGGGGGCGATACAGGCCCTAAGCCACAGAGAGAGGTGAGATGTCAAACCACCTCAGAGGGAGAACACAGCTAGTCGAGGCTAGCAGCAGGGGGTAACACCTACAGGGAGTGCCAAAGTGACAATTAGTATATAAGCCAATAGCGGGCAGGGGAGCACGTGGGGAAAGATAAGAAAGCATCCATTGGGTAGCAAAGGCCATTGTAGAGTAGAGGTGAAACCAATATGTATGTGTATCAATCATATAGTTATCCTGATTACTGATTTACCGGTCAGTTCACTAATCACACAGTTAGGGACCGGCAATAGTTTAGACCGTCATTTCATACACTGCTGTCATCATTCTGTATTGCAATTCCTACTATTGTTTGTTATACATACTGTGCTATTATCATTGGAACATTAACATCGAGAAACACAAACTCTGTTATTTTCCCGACGGCCTTCGGCCAAAGATATTAGTCCAGCAGCCCAGCAGAGAAGTGACGCGTACAACCTAACCCGGTCGGGATCATTGAACTCAATCCCGTCACACACGTAGAGGACTAAAACAGCCGTTTATAGAAATCAGATCATTTTTAAATATTTTTCAATGGATTCAGCGCCCCAGAAAACTTGTATTGAAAATACTAGCTGCAAATTTTAACTTTCAAATTTTTTGAAATTTGTTCACTACTACTATGTCCGGTTCTAATAGGGTTAAAACATAATACTACTGAACATGCGCGCTAAAATTCGTTTTTTGCACGTAATAATTCGCTGAAAGTTAAGTTAATAAAACATTATGTTAACCGCGATATACTGATTAAAAAATTAAGCACTGCAGCATTCGCGAAACACAGTTGGAAATTTTCAAAATTGTATTACATATTTGCGATTCCACCTATAAAACTTATTGGTGATATAAATATAGACGGAGCATTATATGGACGGTGCAGCTCTGCGAGGCCATGATATCGCTACACAGTTTTAGATCGCCGCGCACCTTCAAACTGAAAAAAAAATTATATTGAAAATACTTTTCTTCGCTCACTTCGTGGCTCGCCCCACACTATTATTATTTCTGACAGTACAGATATTATTAATTATTGGAGACAGAATTATTGTGCAAGATAGAGCAACCTCAGTGGAAGGATGATTGGAATGTTTCCCATCTAGGCAATATCAAGAACGCCAAGGAATGATGAGACTGGAAATATAGAGTATAAATATAGAAAACATCAATCAATATAAAAAATATTAATACTAAAAATTGTTTCTAGCCCAACATTTTTTCGCGCTCCATCCCTATTTGCTAAGTGTAGGCCTAATTCACGCCAAGTAAATAAAAAACCAACTTCGTTTAGTTTTCCTCTAATAACGAACCTGTCTTTAGACTGGGTAGTTTTTGTCTAAAGCTGAGGCCGGCAAAAACACGATGGATATATTTACCTATATATGTCACTATATCACTCACTATGTATGTTCACCAAATGGCTTGAAACCACTTGCATGCATTGTAAAATTGTAAACGCAAGTATTTATCAATTGTTGTCTAGTTGTTGAATAAAAAAGTTGGGAACGATTCGAAGTGCGATATTCGAAATATTTGCATATTTTCAACATTATTGAACGCGAAATTAAATACCCACAACTCCCTTGCTTGAAATGTTTTTCAGGTGATTGATATTTAGCAATTATTATGAGGTTACTTACTACTGAAATCTGACAGAATGCCAAACGTATTATTATAGTTCTATCTCTATTCAGCCAGTTAGTGTAATGTCAAGCAGTACATCATTTATATATCGTATGTATCTATAGGGCCTAATTGTCATCGTTATAATACTGTCATCAACTTAGGCTAAGCTCAATTGTAATGCAAAGGCTTAGTAGGTTTTGTATATCTGGGACGTTTACAACAGCTGTCGATTAAACTAACAAAACCATAAAACTGAACCAGGGTGGCTGCCAGCCGGGTACCAACGGCTGTTGGGTAGACTTAAGGGAACATTTCACAAACTTTCATAGGATGCTTGTACATGTACATTATATTGGTTGCTCCGATGTTTTTATTAGGCTAACTGAGAATGTGGGGCGAGCCACGAAGTTGGCGGAGCCTTAGCGAATTGACACTGTTAGGGGGTGGGTCAATTTATGCAAATAGTTGTCGTCGTCGTCGTTGTCGTCGTCGTCGTCGTCGTCGTTGTCGTCGTCGTTACGATTTTGACATGCTAATAACTTTGTCGGATTTAAAGCTGCCAAGTTGAAAATTTGTAGGTATCAATATGAGCAAAAGTTGAGATTTTTGAGAGACTTTCAGACACCATCAGTGCAATGGTCTCCCGTTAGAGGGCCACATGTCTAAACATTAAATGCCCTCCCATTTCTTTGCTTTTAATCCGTTTAAGCTGAAACTTGGCAGATATGTATTAGACCATTAGCTGTGACTTTCAAAGGAGGCGAATCCATCTGCAGTTCTCCAGTCTGCCGCTAGAGGGCCAAAGGTCTGAAAGTGAAATCGTTGTCGTCGTTACGATTTTGACATGCTAATAACTTTGTCGGATTTAAAGCTGCCACGTTGAAAATTTGTAGGTATCAATATGAGCAAAAGATGAGATTTTTGAGAGACTTTCAGACACCATCAGTGCAATGGTCTCCCGCTAGAGGGCCACATGTCTAAACATTAAATGCCCTCCCATTTCTTTGCTTTTAATCCGTTTAAGCTGAAACTTGGCAGATATGTATTAGACCATTAGCTGTGACTTTCAAAGGAGGCGAATCCATCTGCAGTTCTCCAGTCTGCCGCTAGAGGGCCAAAGGTCTGAAAGTGAAATCGTTGTCGTCGTTACGATTTTGACATGCTAATAACTTTGTCGGATTTAAAGCTGCCAAGTTGAAAATTTGTAGGTATCAATATGAGCAAAAGATGAGATTTTTGAGAGACTTTCAGACACCATCAGTGCAATGGTCTCCCGCTAGAGGGCCACATGTCTAAACATTAAATGCCCTCCCATTTCTTTGCTTTTAATCCGTTTAAGCTGAAACTTGGCAGATATGTATTAGACCATTAGCTGTGACTTTCAAAGGAGGCGAATCCATCTGCAGTTCTCCAGTCTGCCGCTAGAGGGCCAAAGGTCTGAAAGTGAAATCGTTGTCGTCGTTACGATTTTGACATGCTAATAACTTTGTCGGATTTAAAGCTGCCAAGTTGAAAATTTGTAGGTATCAATATGAGCTAAAGTTGAGACGTTTGAGACACTTTCAGACACCATCAGAGCAATAGTCTCCTGCTAGAGGGCCACATGTCTAAACGTTAAATGTCCTCCCATTTCTTTGCTTTTAATCCATTTATGCTGAAATTTGGCAGATATGTACTAGACCATTAGCTGTGACTTTGAAAGAAGGAATTGAATTGAATTGAATTGAAGGCTAATCCGTGTGCAGTTCTTCAGTCTGCCGCTAGAGGGCGAAATGTTTGAAAGTGAAATCTTTCTCCCATCTCGTTATTTATGATCCGTTCAAGCTGAAACGTAGCAGATATGTAGTAGAAGTCGGCCTGAGTCTTTGGTGGGCAGTAAACGGTCTGGAGTCCTCCAGTCTGCCGCTAGAGGGCGAAATGTATAACTAAGTATAATTAAGTCACGTGCTGCGCGAAGGCCCCACTTCGTGTATCAGGTATAAATACTGTAATTATAGTGTTCTTTATTTTATTTATCTAATACAGAAAAGACCCCTCCGCAGAATAAACTGCTCTTTTGGGCCGTTTCTCAGGTTGCGGATATGGATACCATTTCACACATCATCGTAGTAATTGTGATTATGATTTGTTTGCCTAGGCGAATGTGTATTACATTAGATGGGAGGCAGTTTTTTGGTTGATGCAAGTCATTCTTGGTTTGCATCTTCCAATCCCATCTGTTTCTTGGAGTCTGTGTAAGACAGGTTCGTTTAAAGCCATCTTGATGGCGTTCTAGTTAATATTATGTAAAATACCTAGTAAGTAGTAGGCTACTTACTAGGTAGGCCCTATAGTAATTACCCGCAAATTACAAACATTACATAAAACTGTAACATAATACATAAACGTTTACGTTTATCAACACGTTCGTGCAGTTGGACTTACGCTGCGGAAATGTTCTCGCTGAGAGGCGGGGGTTCCCAACCCAGTAGTGGAACGCTCTGTAGTTGGATCTGTAGATCGTATAGACCCTCCGTGAACAGATCCCCAACCCATTTAGCCACCATAACGATCAGCATTATAGCTAGACCATACGACGTCTCGCCTGAAAAATCAATTAGAAAAAACATAATTATATACACCATGTCCCGTAATATAGTGTCATTTTCTGATGACACGGACCCCCCCCCCCCCCCCCCCCCCCCAAATTATTCTACAAATCTTATTCATATCATATTGTTTGAAATTTGAAACACCACTAGTTCCACTCACCGTCGATGACCCCATGAACCCGGAAATTTTGATTTTGCCTTCAATTTTTTTTTTATAGACGTTTTAAAAAAGTGTCTTTTGCGAAATCGCACCCTCCGTATCGTGGACATTCTTCACAATAGTCGTAATTTTTTCATATCATTAAAAAGCTTGCCTTGCAAGGATTCGAAATATGTAACAATGGCCCGTATGCATAAAACAGTCGTAAATTTACGTCCATCGTAATTCTAAATGATTCGTAAGTTGGATTACGACTATCGTAGCCACGATTATCGTATATTGGTTTGCATAAAACTGTTTACGATTAATCGTGCTTCCGATTATCGTAATTTAGTTACGATGCTATTTTTACGATGCTATTTTAGAGTGTTGCTTGGCAACTCTGTAAACAACACTGCAGCTGACAAAAATCTGAGTTTCCTTTAGTTAGTTGTTCCTTATTTTATTATAGGTAAGCATGCTGATGCCATGCATGATGAGCTGATGACTAGCTATAAGTGTATGAGTTTAAACTTTTAAAAAACGTTCTAGAATAAAAAATATGCTCTATAACTTATATAAAAATAGCTACTACTAGCTATTATTATAGTAGGCACAAGGCACTACTAGCTAGTGTGACCATATGGGAAATTTTTTTAAGACACTTTTTAGAGGTTTTTGCATGACTATGTTTCAATTTTTTTATGGATGATGGTTGGCTGGGATTCGATTGAGTGATAGCTCGTAAAGGTAGCTAGTTTTTATAAGGTACAGTAGCTAGTGTTTTTAAAAATACATGAGGATTTTAAAACAATTGGAATATATTTCTCTAATGGTGCTTTTACAACACTATAGCTTAAATTTAATCAATTTTTTAGATATTTTAGGTATTTTATAATCACTAGATACCTTATAAAAACACTAGTTACCATACAAAATTTAATTTTGTATGGGCGAAAAACTGGCACTAATGCTGGAAAAACTAGCTAGTATTATTAGAATTATGAAAAGCAAGGTATTTATTTTTAACGGGCATTAAAAAAATAAGGTTTAAGGAGTGGAAAATAAGTAGGCCTACAATTTAATTAAAAAAAACTACTAAACTATCACCATACCTTTAAAGTAAAGTTGTTAAAAAGTTTAAAAAGTTTTTAAAAGTGGTAAATGAGAGATAATTCACCACTACTGTTGAATTGTTTATAAGGTAGCCATAACAACAGAAACCATCATATAGTTTAGCCAATAAGAATTGAGTTCAATGTGAACTGGTGCAGATCGTAACTTTAATACTTGATTGGGAGTACCCTTAAATTTACGATCCAAATTAATCGTAAGTTTACAATCAATGAGGCTGAAATTTTTTATGCATATCGATTTTGTTTACGATAGTCATATCTGCTGAGATACGACGATCGGAGGATTACGACGGTCGTAAGTGTTTTATGCATACGGGCCAATATCTGAATTTCTTTGAGAAACAGCTGAGATATAGGCGTTCAAAGATTGCAAGAATTATCGTTCGCTAAATGCCATTTATTCTATTAAATAAATACACGATGTTCTGGAACATTTTGTTTAAGTATGAATAGCTACGCAATAGATATATTGGATAGGAATACCGCTGTTGCCAACCAACTCATAAAATAAATAACACATTCTAGAATTTTGTGTATTTATTAGATAGAATAAATGGCCTGCAGCGAACGATAATTCTTGCAATATTTGAACACCTATATCTCAGCTGTTTCTCAACGAAATTCAGATATTGTTACATATTTGGAATCCTTGCAACCCGAGCTTTTTAATGAATGAAAACGTTACGACTAATGCGAAGAATGGCCACGATACTGAGGGTGCGATTTTGCAAAAGACACTTTTTTAAAACGCTTATAAATAAAATTAGTGTAAAGATGATAGAAAAAATAAAGTATTGAGGGTCTTTAGCTGGTTATATTATATTAGATAAATGTACCTGAAACTACCATAAGTACCCACGAAACTAACATAACTACCCCTGAAACTAACGAAACTAACATAACTACCCCTGAAACTAACATAACTACCCCTAACATAACTACCCCTGGAACTAACATAACTACCCCTGGAACTAACAGAACTACCCCTGAAATTACCATAAGTACCCATGAAACTAACATAACTATCCCTGAAACTAACGAAACCAACATAACTACCCCTGAAACTACCATAAGTACCCATGAAACTAACATAACTACCCCTGAAACTAACGAAACTAACATAACTATCCCTGAAACTACCATAAGTACCCATGAAACTAACATAACTACCCCTGATACTAACGAAACTAACATAACTACCCCTGAAACTACCATAACTACCCCTGAAACTAACGAAACTAACATAACTACCCCTGAAACTACCATAAGTACCCATGAAACTAACATAACTACCCCTGAAACTAACGAAACTAACATAACTACCCCTGAAACTACCATAAGTACCCATGAAACTAACATAACTACCCCTGAAACTAACGAAACTAACATAACTACCCCTGAAACTACCATAAGTACCCATGAAACTAACATAACTACCCCTGATACTAACGAAACTAACATAACTACCCCTGAAACTACCATAAGTACCCATGAAACTAACATAACTACCCCTGATACTAACGAAACTAACATAACTACCCCTGAAACTACCATAAGTACCCATGGTACTAACATAACTACCCCTGAAACTACCATAAGTACCCATGGTACTAACATAACTACCCCTGAAACTACCATAAGTACCCATAAAACTAACATAACTACCCCTGATACTAACGAAACTAACATAACTACCCCTGAAACTACCATAAGTACCCATGAAACTAACATAACTACCCCTGAAACTACCATAAGTACCCATGGTACTAACATAAATACCCCTGAAACTAACAAAACTAACATAACTACCCCTGGAACTAATATAACTACCCCGGAACCTACCCCTTCCACCCCAGTCTGTAATAATATAACTACCTCAGTAACTTATAAAACTAAACTAGCACCAAACACTACACCTAACCCCGTTTCTCAGATCCAATAATAACGACCCCAATATCTAACCTTACACCTCCTGATTCCAACACCAATATTCCAGAAACTATCCTATCTATCTCAGATCCTAATATAACCATAACTAACGAAACTACCTCAACCTCGGATCCAAACATAACCCCCCCAGACGATAATACAACTTACCCTATTCCATTCTACAAACGGTTTGTTGACGACAGCTATGGTATAGTACAACGTATATTAAGTGAACAGGACATTCACAACATACAGAAAATCACTAACTCCTCTTGTAACGACTTATTCCAAAACTCTGATATACAATTCACCATTGAATACTCCCACACATCACTCCCATTCCTTGACGTCTTGACACAGATTAACAACGAAACACTAACAACTACATTATACAAAAAACCAACTAGCAATAAACTCCCGATTCACTACAATAGCTTCCATGATAAGAAATTACTACTATCCGTAATTCGTAGCCAACTCCTACGCATCCACCGCAGATGTAGCGAGTCTAACGACTATACCAAACTCAGAGACGAATTCCTTGGCGAATGTCTACTCAGGCAGTACCCCCAGAACCTCCTTAACAAACTTAGACATTGGACTCCCCAAACTAGACCTAAAGACACTAACTCGAAACCCACATTTTACCTATCCACTAACCAACAGATGAAGGGCATATTCCAAAATACTGTACGTAGATACTCCAAAAACTACGATCTTGACATCAACATTAATGTAGTCACGAAGAACCCCACATCACTAGGACAAATACTAACCAAAAATAAAACTCAATCGCAAACACACACAAATAACACCACTAATGAGCCATGTAACTCTAGCCGCTGCCTTACATGCAAAACTATCACTAACATACAACAGACACCTTGGTGGGATAAATATTTCTCCATTTGACGCAACACCGCCGCGGCCGCTATGAGGGAGGTGAATACCGCGGCCGCTCCTAAAGCCGCAGGCCATCGCTAACTATATAGGTTAACTTGGGATTCTGGGGGACTTTTCGATGAAGGAACTGACCAAATTTTTTTATTTTCTCACCAGGGGAGCGGCTCGGAATTCTAAGATATTAGCAACTCTAACATTATTAAATCTAACCCTTCGACGGACACGGCGGACAAAAAACCGTCATTTTTTCGACAATTTTAAAATTTTTTTGAAAGGCGCTCTACAGTGGCTCGAAAAAACCCTAGGTTATTGCTTAGCCGACGCCGGGATACGATAGAAGGGATTAATTAGTGAATTCGTTTTTTTTTTCAAAAAAGATTACCACGCCTTTTTTCCGAAAATGTCCGTCAAAGTTGAAAAAACGGACAAAATGACTTTGCGGGATCCGCTATAACTCGGCTAATATTAATCGTACGGGGACGAAAGTAACGCGGTTGGAAAGGGGAAGAGTGGTACTACCTTCGTATCGAATGGGGGTATTAAAATTTCGGGTGGAAAAAGGGGCTGTAAATTTGTACGTTTTTGTCTGTCTTTTTTGGAAAACTTATTTCCGAAATGTTTAATTCGACAACGCGGGTAGGAATCCACTAATTCTTTTATGAAACTCGTAGAAGACCATTGGGGCTACGTTCCTATCGAATGGGGGTACAAAAAATATGTCGGCAATAGAGGCCAAAAAGGGCCAGAATTTGTAAAGTAGTTTTTATCGAATAATTTTTTATTTTTAACTTTAGTTGGTTAAGGTACATTCTATACAGTCAATATCCATACGGGGAATTCAAATATGCTATCGGTTTTGCTCCAAGGATGATATTAAAAAAATGAGGGCCAAAATTATAATTTCGCGCTTCAAACTTGCTTCGCGGGAAATCGTCTAGCTCGAAAACTACTTAACTTACGGGAGATTTGTTTACACAGACTTATAGTGCGTTAAATTATCTATCTAACAGCGTTAATCACAGCGCTGGGGAGGTATTATAAAACTGGAGCGGCAGGCGATCGTGTGAAATATAATATTTATAAAAAGGGACGAAAAATTTTTTTTTTAACAAATCGCTATTCCATTATAATTTAGCGTATTGCGCCAAAAGTACCTGTAAAAAGTATCAAATTAACTCCGCTATCTTTTATCTTAACATATATAATTAAAATTACGAATTTTAAGGGTCGAAAAATATCGCGTTATTTTGGCCCTTTTTTTAAATTTTTTTGGGGCCCAAAATAACCCCTTCTCAAAAGATTAAGAAAAAAATTACGGCAAAGAATATACCAATTTTATTGAATTTGGACCACCAGAACCGAAGTTAGAGCGATTTTAGTGAAAAAATAAAAATAATTTTTTTTGCAAAAAAAATTAAGAATGGTCAGGTCAATATTGGATTTCGAACCCGCGAACTTAGGTTTCATTAACGTGATTGATAACCACTAGAGTATGTGACCAAGAGAATTTGAAATTTTCGGGTGACTATTTTTAAACATCAATAACTTCGGTTCTACTGGGCCGTTTAATCTGAAACTTTTTTCATTGGATAGAGCATAGATTGTAATTTGTGAAATAGGATACAACTTGGGAAAAGACGCATGTGCACTTAGTGCAAAATGCACTTAAATAGTGAACATTTTTTCGATATTTCAAACACTATTATTTCCAGTTCTATTCATCGTAGAATGTTATTTTTTGGATTAAAATGTAGTTTGGAATGATTTCTAACTATAATCGTAACATTTGTTTAACTTTTTATGTCTATAAAGTGACTTAAAATATCCATGAATATGGTCCAAAATCGCAAATCCAGATTTATTAAATTGGATTTTTGACACTTTTAGCGAATGACACTTGATCATACACCATCGTAGATCGGTAGAGGATAAACATAAGTTTGTTAAATAAGAGCCACCATTACGATCTGCTAAAGTGCATTTATACAAATAAGTGTGCAAAAGTGCAAATTTTTTAATAAGGTCAAATTATATAGTATTGGGTTATTTTCTTTGCAGATACTTTATTTTCATATTAATATGTTGTTTGAACCTTACTGAGCGCATTAGGGGATATGCGTACAAATAACCGGCCCTTATGAGGCTTCGATTGGGTAAATTAATAAAACATAAGGTTGTATAGTATAATATTCTAAAAACCAGTGTGATATTAAATGCACTTTAAATAATAAATAGAAATCAAATAACAATTGGAACACACAATTAAAAACTCGCACAATTTTGTACTTATTATATCGCTTCAAATTAATTCAACAGTGGATATTTGGGGGAAGGGGGAAGTTACAGTGTGCATTCGGGGGAAGTTTGGTGAACTGCATTTATGCAGTGAATCCAAACTTCCCCCTTTGATATATCATATACTTAAGACATGCTAGGGTGACGGGGAAATATTTGTTACTGTCACACTTTGCTTCCATTTATCCTATCCTTTATTATTACCCCAGTCAGATAAGAGATAATAAATCAGTAAAAACTAAACTGAACTGTCTTTCATGCAAACAAATTTCTAACTAAAGACGGGTGAATGACCATGACCATGGAAATAATTTTAAATATAATTGTATATCAACTATTTGGGGAGGCTTCCAAGTTAAACCCGAAAACAATTATTTTGTTACATATATAGTAAATAACGTTGTATGTTCTTCTTCCTCTCATAATAAAATATAAATGAAATATCTCAGATAGCTATGCCCTGTAACATTTCACAACCAAAATATTTAAGTGTGAAAAGTGTAGGCCTACCACACTCCGCCCAAACAACCGCAAACGCATAGCCAACAAATTTAACAAAAGGTTACATACATGTTGGGTTCATGACGAGATGAGTGAAAATTGATCGCGTAATATAAAGTAAAAAATTAAGAGACGGGCTGGCTCTCCTCCACTTTCTTACCCAATGGATATGTTGTTGTAATAATCTAATATTGGGGCGGCTTTCTCTCGGGGTGAAAAGATAAAAGGACACTATACATGTAAGTCCCACACTGTATGTTACTTGGCCTGGTGCCACTGCCACCCTACTCTATACTACATAGGCCAAACGAGACAGAAACTTCACGAACGCTTTAATGGACACCGCAACAACATACGACACTACCCCTCACGAGCCAATGACGGAAAAACACACGAAGACATACTCCTAGCTAGGCACATATACGGTTGTGGTTTAGAAAATCTACGCACTGCAACCATAAAACAATTCACAAACATACCCGAACTACTAGCGACGGAAGCTAACCTAATCTATACTTACAACCCCCCACTTAACGTAGCAAGACCAGCAATCTAAACCCAACGTTTTATATAATACACCCTATATTCTATATCTTACACAACTACAGTGCCCTCTATAGCGAATTTCAGGGGTTTTATGTGCTTTTCCCCTACCTTCCTTTTTGTTTTTGTCTTGGTTTTTCTGTTTCTTGTGATTTCTTACTCTGTAAAAATTACAGCTATCATTATGATGCGTTTTAAGTAGATACCTCATAATCCTATGTAACCTACCTAATCCAATTATACCATTCAGTATGTAGACACATGACCACTCCTGGGATTTCCCTATCAACTTCTCCCAACCTTATAACCCAACCTGCAACCCTATATTTGTACTTTAGATTGACAGCTTACAACTAACTCTGTGTACTTTCCATATCACAATTACCTTACGTTATACAGTACATACATACACGTTAACCTTTCTGGGATTCACCTATCAGGTATTCCCCTTTAAAACTTATATATATATATATAGACCCCCACCTTTTCCTGTTAGTTGCCAGTACATAGTCTGATGCAGACCGGTAGGTCGAAAACGTTTACTATTGTATCTTTATCTAATATAATATAACCAGCTAAAGACCCTCAATACTTTATTTTTTCTATCATCTATACACTATGTTACCGCTGGTGAATGCCTACCACTTCATCCGTTCGTTTAATAAATAAAATTTAAAGGCAAAATCGAAAATGTAGATCAATATTATTTATTTTAAGGAAGTGTTCCAATTTTTGAGGGATTTTTCTCGTTATTCGATAATGTGTACCTGCCTGCACATCTACCTTGCTGCACAACATAACATACATTATGGCTGTGGAAAATGTAAGATATGTTTCACTGTCATCGTGTGAATGCAGAGTTGTGAAGACTCGTAATACTGAACGACTCGTATACTGAACTTTATTCTGACCATACTGTAGTATCTCTATTTTCATCATGACGTTCGTTCTACGCATTGTAGACACTAATGTTGCAATAACTTTTTGAGTACTGTATGTGCAAAGACATTTTCTCAAATTACGTGCAAATCTTTTCTGCTTCGTTATTCTACAATAAACACATGTAATAATTAAAAAAATTCCACCAAAATTATGTTCACATTAAATATTTTAATTTATTCGAAGGGAAAAAAATATAATTAATGCAATCCTATTGGTTATTTTTTCCAAAAGTACTTTTTTTTCTCCCGATTAATATGGTATATTCGAGCGGAAGGCTACGTTCAATTTAAAAATAAAATATTTTGCTCTAAACGTTTTCTAAACGTGTCTAAACGTAAATTATACGCACATTATATATTTTTGAATATTAGGTAATTTTGTTATCAGATACATGTTTTGGAACATTTACAAATACATTGGGTGCTGTTATAATCAATTTGGACATTTGGTTTATTGCAACAGTTTTGTACAACAATAACAAAATTGATGAGTCTATACAGTAGCTATAGTAACTAACTACTCGTAATTTAGCACAATTTTAGATGGTCATTATTACATACAGTATATGTAGGTAGGTACTGTAGGGTAACAGTTAGCTATTGATAACAAAGCACTATGATGCATAATAAAATTAATTAATGAGACCAAAAATATATCAATATTAAGTTAATATCATTGAACTAGATAGTAAATAGTAATAAATAAAAAATGGAGTGTTCTAATTGCCTACATTTCTTACAAGATAGTATTTATAATTGTATAGGATAATAGCAGCTAGTCAGACTGGACTGATGATGATGCCCTACATGAATTTCGCGTAATACTCGTTCACGAATCCTTTGACGATTCCAACAATATAAAAAGTAGATAAAATTACCTGCCAACTTTAAAATGATTTATAGAATTTATTTACATGCTCGAAATATTTTCAATAGAAAGCTAGGGTTTCACATTCACAGCCTATTTCATGCATGCACTGCACGAAGGCCTACCACTACCATACTAATATTAACATCAGTATTACAACAAGAGTTATAAATGGATATTGGTACACCTATAATGTCCGACAAAAGCCCAAAACATTGTCTTTCCACATCTTTAAAATCGGATATACAATCCGAAACTGGTTTATCTAAGTCGAATTCACACGGGACACAATCAGAACATCGTCTGCAAACATCGTCAACATCAGGAAGACAACTGATTCACCGCCTCTCCGATGTACTGGGGGATATAGAATGCAGTATATGCCGTCAACCTTTTATCGATGCCTTAACTCTCAACTGCTCCCACACATTCTGTCGTTACTGCGCGGCAAAATGGCTGAAAAGGAAACTGAACTGTCCGTTGTGTGGACAGTCTGTCAATGTCGGTGTTCGTTCTTTGGCTTTGGATCGGGTTGTTGGAAGGTTCCTAGTCGGACAGAATGAGAGCGATGAAGCAGTTCGGACGATAGAGGAATCTAGGAGGGTAGAAGATGTAGTGGAGCTTCCTGCAGTCTGTGAGGATTGCGGGAGATATACACATCATGGAACTGATAGCTCTGATTCTAATGACTCTGAATGGAATATTTCTAATGAACATAGCAATGAAAACTTCGGTGAAATATTTTATAGCACAGAAGAAATGGCCGATAGTAATGACAGTAATGATACCTTATATCAAACAACAGAAAGTAATGATACTACCGATGAAACTGTTGAAAGTCATGATACCTCAGCTGAAACAGTAGATAAATTACATGAGACTATTGCTAACTTACATGAAGCAGTAGAAAGATTGCATGGAACAGTAACTACATTGCAAGGGACGGTTGATACGTTACATAGAACGGCAGAAATATTACGTGGAATTGTAGTTACTCAACAAACAGTACTTAAGATGTCTCTCGGAGGGTTTCATAATAGATGGATGTGGTTTTCGTCTGTGATCACTCCAATGTTAATACTAATATGTTCTTGGAAGATATTAAAACACAAATAAATATAAGTGCCTGTTTCCTCGCTTGAATAATCTTCTCAGCAACTAACACGCTACAGTAATATAAATATGAAAGTTTGTTTAATTTTGGTTGTATTTTTAAAAATAAGCGATAAATGCTGTATATTGTTATATACCGGTATAGACGTATGAAATTATGTCAACCAAAATCAAATCATATATGCTTGGTATAAAAAGCGATTGCTTAATAAAATAACTAACCATTTGCTTTAAAATATTCAATTTATTGTCTGCAAATGTGCGGTCAATAATAACTATTTAAGTGGTGGCAATAAAGTAGGCTTTTGTTTTGTTGAGCGATATTATTTGACGAGCGTAGCGAGACAAATAAGAAAGCAAGACAAAAATGTTACTTTTTGCCACCACTTACGTCGTTTTATTTATTGTAAGTCTTCTCACTTTTATCTTGGACTATTTCAGCATAAATATCGTCCATCGAAGCTTCTTCCATAGTGAAATCTGGAAATACGGGCATTACTACACCTTGGGAACCCATAGTTTGACAAATTTTTTATATAAAAAGGATTTTATCATTTTATAGAACAAATAAAATGTGTTCTAGAACAAAAATATTTATCAAAATTGATAACTAACACGTGTTCTATAACATTTATAAAACAAATTAGCAAAAACTAGCTTATAAGCCTACAACTAGCTATTAGAAATAATTATCTATTAATATACTATCTATTATATCTGTTGAAATGCAATATTAATGTCATGGAAACAATACTTTTTGTGTTGACAGCAAAAGTGTTCTTTTTATGTCAAACTTGTTAACGACTTAGACAAAAAAATGACTTACAACAAATAGAGTAATTATTATTCAAGCAATGAATAATGATAATTATCCAATCAAAATACTGATAATGAAATATTTATCCAATCAACGATCTAGAAGTTTAATATGATGATTTCGCATAATTTATTGATTCTAGATCAGTAATTACGTTGGTAATTAATAAAAAATTTAGCATTAAAATGTTTAGTTGCATGATGTTTTGCTCCAGTGCATTGGTGAGTTTAATATAATTTTTGGTTTTATTAACGTTCTGGAATTTCATGTGCATTTTCGTTTTCTATTTCTGATAAGGGGCAATTTTGTAAAAAATGTTTCAATATTTTTTAAAAACTAAAAAACCATAGTTTTTTGTAATTTTTCATTAAAAAAATGGGGGATATATTTTTAAATTAAGAAACTTTCTCGAAATTTAATGAAGCTTATGAATTGACCTTTCATATGAAGCAGAAATTGCAAAAAACAGTTAACAAATGGCAGAGGAGTATTATTTTTCGTGCGATAAAATGCCATTCTGAGAGAATCGCCTTCAAAGTAAAAACCTTCCCGCGCAACACTACCTCTATGGGGTCTGGTTGGTTAATAGTGTCTGACATGAAGGAAGCACAGCACCGAGCTAAAATTATATTTATGGGGGTTTACGGATTCATTCAGTGTTAATATTTGGTGGAATGTTCTTTCGGGTGTCTGTCTGTCTGTGTAACATTTTGACAGACAGATTGGCAGACAGATATCCCACGATAACTCGAGAACTAAAAGAGATCCAACTTAGTCTTTTTAAGATATATAATCTCGTCTAATCGTCTAATTATATATTAATAATTTAAAATCTGAAATTTATATCGAGGGAGGTCGGCTACACCCCCCCCCCCCCCCTCCCCCATTACAATGCTTGTTACGTGGCTTTGGATGATTGGTTATTGCATTTTTCTATCTCACTTCGATATAGAATATTTTGTTCTTTAATGTAAGTAGTATTTTAGAGCAATTACAAATTTATTTTTGAACATAAATTATAAATAGCAAAAATTTTATTCTAAAACAATATATAAAACTCACCTGTTGCCTCCGTCAATAATACAGTTAAACTGATGGTCATTCTCACGGTACCAGCCAGTTGTGCAGCTGCCCCCAGCAGGGCGTATTTACCAGCTTGTGCCCATAACTAAAAGTAAAACAATATAGACTAGATTGTGCATAATTGAAAAGTTGAATAATAAGAATCCAAATTATTAAAAGTAAAAAGTAAAACAATTTATAAGCGCCCAAAACTAAAAAATTTAAAAATGTGGACCATTTTTACACTGCATGGTTATTGAAAAACAGCAACAGTAGTGCCCAGAACTGGTAGCTGTTCCTTATTTTCGTAAAAATAAAAATCCACAGTAGTTACCCCATGTCCTGTAATATAGTGTCGTTATTTAGGTACCCCCCCCACCCCCTCCTCCTTTGTGAGTGAGCCAGAATTTTTATTTTTGCTTTCATTCTTCAGCTGCAAGCGTCTAATGAGATATCTCCGTCGATATAAGCTGGTGCCAGTTCCCTTTTCGGGGAATCTCATTGATCTCGATTGCTGCAAAGCTATACAATATAATTCTATTAAATCGCATCAGGGATCCCATTGAGAGACTGCTCCGTGGAAATCAGAATGGGTTCCGTAAAGGTCGTGGGACCATGGAGCCCATTTTGGCACTTAGAAGGATAATTGAAGAGTTATCAAAAAAGAAAGACAGGCATCTGGCTGTTATCTTTGTTGACTTCTTCAAGGCCTTTGATTCAGCTCACGTATGTTCAGCATACTTTCATTATATGGGATTCCTGATGAAATTATTGCAGCAATCAGAACAGTATACGATGGTTCGACAACATTTGTGTCTACTGTTGATGGTGACACAGAACCATTGAAGTGTTATGGGGCGTCCTTCAGGGAGACACACTTGCACCATTCTTGTTCATAATTGTGGTTGACTATGTTCTACGCATTTCCTTAGATCATCATAATGATGATGGGGTGATGATAACTCCGAGGAAATAAGTCGGGGAAATCCTGCCAGGTACCCAGCTGATCTAGACTTTGCTCTCAGACTTTTTAGGAGTACTCTCAGAATCATCACTAGAGGGAGCCCAACAGCTCCTCAGCTCATTAGAACATGCTGCTTCTAGTGTTGGTCTTTTTATTGACTCCAGAAAGACCAAAATTTTGACAGTTAACTTTGAAAGTCCTCAGCTCAAAGGATGGTATGCTTGAGAATGTGGACGACTTCTGTTACCTGGGATCATGGATCCGGAAGTCAGATGAGGACCTTCGAATACGTAAGGTAAAGGCATGGGCGGGCAGCCTTGAATAGGCTTTCCAGGATTTGGGAGTCACCGAGAATTAATCGGAAACTTAAGGTCCGATTATTTAGAGCAGCAGTAGTTCCAGTACTCCTCTACGGGAGTCCATGCTGGGCTCTAACTGCTGAGGACACCAAATCTCTGGATGGCACATTCACAAGAATGCTACGCCGGGTTCATTGTGTCAAGTACAATGCACACATCTCCAACCAGACACTATATACCAGTGGAGGTGTCTCATTGGTTCCCCCAAGCTTGACACCAAAACAAAATCGCCTCCGGTTTGCAGGACATTGCTTTCGCCGTGAGGACCAGCCAGTGCATAATCTTGTACTTTGGCAGCCTCATGGAGTGAATAAGCATGGTGGACAGCCCATGACTTTCTTGAGACGCATCTTAAAGGAAACTGGCCTTGAAGATGCGGATGATCAAGCAAATGTCATGGGTGATAGGGAGTTGTGGTGGCGCAATTTTGTCGACAATCCGGCACAGCATTCTTAAAAAGGCAGCTGCAATGCAGAATGCCGATAGTAGTAGTAGTCCGTCGATATTGCACCAGTTACACCGCAGTTATTCTCCAACCGTAGCCTATAGTGATTTGTTGGTACTAGTGGAAAGCTGGCCGTCCGTGCTAGTATTCCAAATAAATAAAATATTTGAATTTTGAGTGTGTCAAATTCAGAAGCCTGAAAATATGAATAAAAGAAAGCGCAAATACCGTTTGGCAAAGGAACACAAAAATACTCCTGGAAAAGTTGTACCGAAGCGTGCTCCTAAACCCCTTGCAGAACATAGTTGCAAGTTTGAATGTAATACAATTAGTGATGATCAGCGACAAGTCATTTGTGATGAATATTGGGGGTTAGGTAGTTATGATCCCCAGATGAACATTGGGGGTTAGGTAGCTATGATCGCCAGATGAACATTGGGGGTTAGGTAGCTATGATCGCCAGATGAATATTGGGGGTTAGGTAGCTATGATCGCCAGATGAATATTGGGGGTTAGGTAGCTATAATCGCCAGATGAATATTGGGGGTTAGGTAGCTATGATCGCCAGATGAATATTGGGGGTTAGGTAGCTATGATCGCCAGATGAATATTGGGGGTTAGGTAGTTATGATCCCCAGATGAATATTGGGGGTTAGGTAGCTATGATCGCCAGATGAATATTGGGGGTTAGGTAGCTATGATCGCCAGATGAATATTGGGGGTTAGGTAGCTACCAGTATGATCGCCAGCATAGTTGTTTAGTATCTGCAACTGATTGTAAAGTGAAAGTATTGACACCAAAGACAATAAATAGGAAGGAAGCCAGGAAATTAAGGTTCGAGTTGGTTAGGAATTCTTAGCAAAAACGCTTTAGATTGGCACAAACACTATTAGTAACACCTTGGAGTGAAGAATCGAACCTCTGAGGGTCACTCTGCTCCTGATGGGCGAGGCACTAAATGAACTACGAACCTTTGAACAAACGAACCTTTAAACGAACCTTTGAATAAAACTTCAGAGGCGAGAGAGCAAGAAGTCTATGACCACTAAATTAATATTTAAACATTAAATAAGGAATTCTCAGAATGAATTTGCCGCTGTTTCAACGCTTGTTTGTCGCTTTGACGGTCGCTCTGTGTGTCGGTTTGTCAGTCGGGAAATGTTTGAATGAATTCAACGGAATTTAGTACACCCCCCCCCCCCCCCCCCTCCCTCCCTGTGTGCTAAGCTTGTTCGTTTAGTTGCGCGCTAAGGCCCCGACCTTTTGCTAAAAATTCGACTAACGCAACAGTTCGTAAATACATATGTTAATTGTTTACAATAAATTAAGGATATTAATAATATGCATTTTATAAATATTGATTAAACATAAATCAGAATGTATCGACATTGATTGATGAAAAACTTTCACTTTCAATCTCCGCGCCTATGCGATGTTCATTTGGGCCGCTGATTGGCGTAACAGTAAACGCGCTTTGCGAATCGGAATCGCTTACATTCTGCGCACGACGACGCGATTTCTTACTTTCCCTTTTTTCTTTAACGGGAGTCGAACTTTTATCCTGGGAGTTGCTCCCTTTCCGTTGCTCCCTAAATATCCTACCAGTTTGTGTAGAACCGCTAGATGGAGTTGTTATTACTGGCCCTAATCCATTACGACCAATTAGATGCGTCGGAACACCATTATCGTGCCTAGGTCCTATAGGCTGATACCGATATGCCATGACGTCTCGTTCTATCATGTTAACACGTCCTATCAGCTGTCTAACAGCGGCTCCAATAGAAATTAAATCGTTGTTATTAGCAACAGATCTGGCTTTAGCTATTAGAGGATCGTGAGTTACTAAAGGGCCTTCAAGAAGTAAATCACTCATTCTTCTAGAATTCTCTTCCATCTGTCGTTCTAAACATTTTATAGATTCGTTCTGATTACGTATAGCTGCTTCCGTTAATTCTACTCTCTCAGTTAAACTTTCGATTTGTTTCCTAATTCCATGGCTTTCCTCGTGGAATTTAGCTTTAGTTTCATTTACAGTTCTACCAAATTCTTTAAGAACGTTATTAACGAGGCCTGACTCGTAAGAAGGACTTTTAGATTTCTCGTACCGCTGATGTAGGTTGTGCATTGCAGTGTAAACCTCGTGTTTCCAAGCAGACAGCATCCGCTGAAGGTTGTCAACAGTTAGTAAATTCGAGTGATTTATTTGGTTTACGTTTTCAGTCGTTACACTATGCTCGCGCTGTTCCATATGCTTATATATTTTAGAAAGAGTCTCTGACTGATAATTCAACCTTTTCTGCATCAGTTCCAGGACAGAAATGCCTTCTGGTTTTTCACTACTTTTTTTAAATTCAACATTAGGAAATTCGTCTGTTACAAAGATTTCGCTAAGATCTTGGAGAACGTGGTGATTTTGAAAATCCCGCGCTTCACCAACACTAACTCCTGATTGGGTGCCTTCTGGCGTGTTAGTTTCATCGTCTGATAGAAGACATGCTTTAGCGGAATCTATGACGATATCTTTTTGTGTCAGCGAGCTGCTGCCAGTGTCTATAGTGGGGGTTAGTCTGCTAACGGCGTCCCCTAAACTCTCCCGTATTCGCGATAAATTAGTTTCAGTTTCTCTGACTATTTCGTTCATTTCCTGTCTCCATCGTAAGTCTGCTTGTCTATCTAAAGGCATAGCAACAGGAAGACTGGAGATAACTTTATTAATTATCGATTAATGAATTCACTTATTTGTATAAAAGTGTCTAAAAATATAAAACAACTTAAAAAAAAGTAGAAAAGTAATAATTATTGTTTACAAAATATATTCCCTATTTCCTCTACCTAGAATGCTCACTCGACCAAACAATAATTTACAATGGCTAAGCCAGTATTGTATATTATTATATCATCAGTAATCCAACAATATCATTGAAATTCACGAGCTAAAGTCGCCAAACATTCTGGCCTTAGATTATGCGGCGCGGCCCCAAACAGAATACAATAACCCCCCACCCCCCCCCCCCCCCCCCCACAATCCCCATATGCCATCCTATCCCATCCCATCCCAATCCATACCCCCTCTCTCACTGCCTGGCTAGCTGGAATCCTGCTCAACAATGTCACCGATTGGCTGACTACTGTAACTCTATTTGGCTCAGAACATCCATCTGCATTACTCACAACAGCGGCCTGTATGCAGTATACCATAGCCGCTTTACTACAGAGCAGCCTTACTAATCTATATGCTATTCCACAAACGCCCAATAATTAAATATTTGCGATATTGCCTTTCATAACCTATTAATAATTATTGTACAGTATAATGACTATATTAAATTAACAGTGCGGTAGCTTTATATTCTGCCTGTTTTACTTTCCGGTACATGTGAAGTGAAAATTATATTAATTAAATATATCATAATTTTGTTCTATTTATATAATAAGGACGAATTATGTTATTCTGCCGGGATCGTAAACTGTTTGTGTTTTTATCAACCTTTCTGATTATTCTGGCGTTATCTGACGCCGTCGAAGGTAAGTATAAAAGCAAACTAAAGTTAAATATTTGGGATCCATTTAACAATATATTTGACATGTGTCATCTTCGCTCGATTTAGGACTGTTTTAGTATAGTACCGGCTGACCGGTATATTATATTTTATATATTTTTAAACTAATATATTACATTATATTAATTATATTACATATAGGCATCTCTGATATAGGCCTACCTTTTCATCATAAATGTTTTTTACATAATAAGAAAAGGTTTTACAGTACAACTACCGGTAGGTGTAACAGTATTACACCTACCCGTTTGATATTACATATAAAACGTTACGCTATTCGTACAATCTCATCGTTATAACGCTTTACGCTTTACCTACGCTTTACGCACTCAATGTACAATAGATAGGCATATGGTATTATTATGGCCATAACTTTCGCTAGATTTTCCTCATCTCCAAGGCCTTCAGCGCTTCAGGTGTTCTTTACGAAGCTTCACGAGACAATCCGAAAGTGATGGGCTCCCAGCCCACCATGTGACCAGCTTATTCCAGTATTCACTCTATGAGGCCAACAAAGTACAATCTACAAAGCAATAAACTAAACATTCTACCTTTGGAAATCTGGTGTGGGAGATCCATAACCACAAAAAATACGTTCGAGGGGCCTTCACGCAGCACGAGGCTCAGTTATGAGATACAGATTCATATTGAGCGATTCTACTGTATCACAAACTCGGTATCTAAGAAATTTAACCAAACACCAGAAATCAAAGAAAAGGAAAAGCCCCCCCCCCTCCCCCTCTTAACCTCCCTCTTAATCTGCACCACCCCAACCCAAAGGCGCACGTACAGGATTGATGAAAGGCAGAGGTATTAACACAAAATTCGTGTTTTAAAAGTAATAAGTTATATTTATTTTTAATATAACACGAAATACAACTGGAAGCGATTCACAAATATACAAACAGCACAAATTTCTCGCGAAAATAATTAAAGATCGCATATTATTTAGTTTACTTAACCAACAAAGAAATCAATAAACTCATATTATTTGTAACATGTTAACTCATAAAGTAATATTTTCAATAATTTTGGTCGTGGAGGCGACCCAATTTGTAAGAAACATAAAACTTACCTTATGCATATAGTATTGATACTGGTATATTAATTTATCATGTCAACGCCTCAACGAAATTATTTAGCTAATTATTCTGAAGAATCATGATTAAGTACTCGGCCAATCATTTTGCAAGCTAAACACAATAATTAAGCTGGCGTATTAGTCTGGTTCATTACAATGCTGCCTTTGAGTAGAGGTGAGGTGTGGTTGGACTGGTTCCCCTTCCAAGCTAGGCTGCTAGGGAGGGAGCTATAGCAGGAGACGGGGCATTTTAATAAGTTAATTGCGTTTAGATCAATTAAAAACACATTTATTAAAGCAAATCTCTTAAACTAATTAAAAACTATAATGGAATGGGGTCTGGGGAATACAGTTGTATAATTTTTAATTATAATTATTTAAATCTTATACTAGAAAATAATTAATATCCTTTAAGATGCAGGTTGAAAATGCTGTTTTTACCATAATCAACTTAATTAACTAATTAACTGCTATTATCTTAGCTTCTCGAAGGCCACACAGACTTTCAACTTGGATAGTTTCTAAACTTTTGCCAAACTACATGTGTACCAAGTTTGGATAGATTTCATTAACATTTGGCTGAGTTATTAAAGTTTAAAATTGAACACAACAGAACGGCAGAACTACAGAAGGAAAGAACGACAGCTCATATATGAGTATGCTATGAGAATCCATCGTATGCTAAACTTTTGTGGACAATTAACTTTAATTAAATTTCAACAAGAATATTATTATGACATCTCTTTTTCAACTAACTAGCCACGTTCTCCGCTACTCCACCCGTTCCACCACTTCACAAAACTATTTCATTCACCGTACGTCCGTACTCGGCTACTACAAACCCAAAAGTCATTGAAATACAGCGTCCCTATTATTTGGAATACCCTGCCGCTGCCACTTCATATTACAAATCAAAATCTAAAAAATCATTTTCTCACTGATGAACTTGATGATACCTAGATTAACTTGTATATAAAAATTCATAAATATCAAATTAAAAAATTCAATTAAAAATTCAATAATAATAATTGTCGTAAGATACCCTTATTAAGTTCGTCACCTACAACAGAAATTGACTAAACTAGTTTCAGCTACAGTCAATTTATGTTGACTTCATCCCAAGCAAATATTAGTTTGTTTAAATCAAATTATTATTAAATTAAGAAACAAAAATCATGAAAAATGTTTACCTTATGAGATTCCATTAAAAACTGAAATGTTCCAACAGTATCTGAGCTACATTGGTGGTGGTCTGGTGAAGGGAGGATATAAATAAAAAAAGTACGGGCTCCATGAGCCCATGGGCTCACTTACTACAGTATTGTGCACTGCCTGGTCCTTAACTCACAACAGAAGTAGTGTCCTTTTAGGCTGCGACCGCTGCTTTGTTCAAGTATCAAAGGTTTACATAATGTGTGTCTTATAAAATTAGGCCTCAGCACCTTTAGTTGGATATTGTAAAATTATTGTAGTATGTATAGTAGATATCTCTCAGTGCAGTGGTGTAATTCTTTACATATGATTAGATAATTAATTAATTATACAAATTTATATAAATAATAGATACCGGTAATGCGTTCTTATAATAATATTTTTTTTTCTTTTTCTTTCTTAGATATTTACAATAACTTCCGGGATCCGGAAGGCAAATACAAGTACATCGATCCGGATGAGGAAGAAAGTACGATAATATGTTATCTGTGGAACTACAAGTGTTCCACAATGAGGAACGGGGAACGCAATTGTACCGGATACAAACCGAGGCCGGACGAAATACGCTGGTCCCGAACCTGTAATGCCGAAGATTACTGTTACGTAAGTTTCTCAGTATTATTTTGCGTTTTTAATTTCCTAGTTTTATTTAAGCGGACCTTATTTTAATCATGCTGCCATGTTATATTATATTTTTACTGTGGCAGATTTGGACCAATTAATAACAATAATTTAATTCTATGGTGAAACAAATTGGACTTTGTTTTTGTTTGAAATGAAACTTATTATTTTTGTTTAAAATTAAACTTTACTGGTTAATTTGGATCAAGTTGTGTTTTTACGAGTGGCTATATTTTTTTAACATTTCAGGTGAACGAGTACACCAGTGTCAATGCGGGCGGTTCGTTTGTTGTCAAGGAAACGGTTGTACAGGCAGGGTGCGACTCGGACTGCATACGGGAGTCCCTTGATGTTGGTGATGAGGAGTACGAGTGCCCAGACACGCCGCTAAGGGGCAAACAGAATTGCGTGCGACGCTGTTGTCGCGACGAGGATCTGTGCAACTTCTCCGCTGACGTCACTTCCGGTACCTCTACGTTGACGTCACTTCCGGGACATTTTATTACCTCGATATCCGTTCTACTGTTAATATTATATCAGTTATCTTAGTTATTTGGCTAATTGCTATAATTCATTAGTGGCACCACCTTGTTGCGTTTTACGAATGAACTATCGTTTCATAGTGAAACAATATGAAAGTCTTACCAACAGACCAACTTACCAATAGGCTATTCAACTAGACTGAATATAACAGGTAATTATCATATTAACCCGACTCTTGTTTCAGATCAATTTAATGATGTTAAAAATACGAGCATTTTGAGTTTTTTCCCATTATTAACGGAATTGTAACAATTTTCGCAATTATTATTTCGATAACTTTCATTGTTTATTATAATCTGAAATGCTCTTTGTACATATTTTAAAGTTATAATAATATGATGTTTATATTATTCCATATTTTTTTATTTGTATTTTGTTTGTTTACATTTGCGATAAAATAGTATCGACAACTAATTAATCTGTTTGTTACTCAAACTTGTTAATCAACCTTGTTACGGTATAAACTGTGATATTTTTTCAATATCATAATTTTGAGACTTCAACTTCAACACAAAGCTTATGATTTTGCACTTATCGCTATGGTAACCATTTAATCACTTGGAGTATAATAATTATAATAATTATTGCAACAAATCTTTGTTTCAAATATTTTAAATCATTTTTTATATTTACAGATGATATTTATAATAAATTTCCAAATTTATATTTCTCATTTTTACCGTTACGTTTGTTGTGTATTTAAATTTTCACTTTGCGGAAGCGATATGGTTTTTCATGAGGGGCAATAATGTTTTCTCGGCACCAAATTAATTGGTGAATATTTTGTGATTTTGTGGTGGTATTTTACGATGTCACCAAAAAATAATGCTTTACAAAAATATCTTCTATTGTAATTTCTGAGAGGCTTATATTAAATGATCTTATATAGGAACAAATCAATTGTTTTTTGTTATCATTATTGTGGTTTGTTTCTATATATTTTTTAAATTTTTTATTTGTCATTTGGTCATATTATTTTGTTATTTTGGAGTTGATTATTGGATTAAATAACCAGCTACCATTTTACTGTAAAAAAAATTATTAAGTACATTTTTAAATAGACTAAACTGTCCTATTAATAATTTTGTAACACTTAACATTTGTTGACACTTAACACTTAACGTTTGTTGGTAAAACAGTAGAGCTTTAAAAATAAATGTGATGACTATATTGATGCATAGTTTGTACTTTATTAATAACTCACCACTTGTCCCGGGAATATCATATGACAGAGACTGCTGACAATGAGTCCCCATAATGCACCGCAAAGCAAAGAAGGGATGAACACACCACTGGCTACTCCGACTCCGCATGTCCAGCAAGCGAGAGCGGAGTAGACCAACCAGAGAATTATTTGAGTCGGAAGGTCGAAAGCCGACGTCTTTGATCGGAATATCCGTCGGACTATTCCTTCCGGAGTTTGTGTTGCAGTGGCCGCGGTAGCGGAGAAACTCCCAGGTTCGCATAAACCGGTTATTGCGAGTTCACTTTCCTCGGTATTCGCGTCAATAGGAACACAATGTGGATGAAAGTAGGCCATCATAAATAGGAGAGTAGCGGTGAACATTGTTATAACGATGGCTTCTAGAACGCGGGTCCATTTAGCTCGTAGCCACGTGAGTCTGTAAACTGTCACGTGATAGTTAGTGTAGTTAAACAGCGCGCCGAGGAGTCCTCCAATAGCTCCCACGATTAGGAACACTGGTATCTCAGCTAATTCGAAACCGATTCCAGAAATGTCGCTAAAATTCGTCAATCCTGTAGGAAATAACCCTTGTGTGATATAATGGAAGATAATTGTTTACAATGTGAATGTAGTTGATGTCATCAAGTTATGACATAAACATTATTATTATACTCTTTAATTCGGACTAGCCGACAATACGGTCAATAAAATTTACAACATACATTTACAATTAATTCACAATGAAAGTAGATTAATCACGACATAGAGCGTGAAATGAATAAAAACAATTGAATTAAAGTTATTGAATATTCCGAATAAAATGATCTGGCTAAAAAAGCAGTAAAAATCGATCTAAAACCGATTAAAATACGACTAAATGATGGCATAAAATTCCTTTAATCGTTTCAGTTTTTCCATTATGTGACCTCTGGTGACCTCCAGTTTGGTATTGGTATTGAAACTAGCTTGACTAAATTAAAATACGTCCTTCAATGATATGATATAAAATGGCAAACAAATGAATTAAAACAATTGAATTGCAGTTATTGGATATTCCGAATAAAATGATCTGGCTAAAAAAGCAGTAAAAATCGATCTAAATCCGATTAAAATACGACTAAATGATGGCATAAAATTCCTTTATTCGTTTCAGTTTTTCCCGCAATGTCAGCGATTGGAGGTCGAAGCAGGCCGCAATGAAATCAGCGTTCCCAATATCTGTGAAGGTCGGCGCGCCCATAACCATCCGGTTTACGATGGAGTCCTTCCCGTAGCGGTATATTAGAATGGACTCGAGCCGTGGTAGAGGGTGCTCGGTGGAGGCGGCTCTGTAGCCGCCGAGAACCCCTGGGTAGGAACCTCTCCCCCGTCTCCCGGACAGGCTGGCGATTGCCAGGGATGCAAACGCGCTCTGGAGGGCTTTGTTGGGGCACTCGTTGTACCGCACGAGTGTACCAACCGATAGCCGGAAGGCCTCCAGCGAGATGGGTTTCAGCTGGGTTAGGTGGTAGAGTGTTGAGTTCCCAATGTACGGTCCAACACACAGCAGACTCCTGAGGGCGTTCCTGTAAACCACGTCGAGTTTTCCAAATTCAGTTTGAGTGAACGCCCCGATGTTGAGTTTCAGTGAGTACAGGGCAGCCGGTAGAGCGACGGCGCGCCACAGGTTGGCAACGGTCGCCACCGGCAGCCACCGGGTCGTCCAGCCCTTCGCCTGGAACATCCGTGCGAGGGCGACTATCTTCTGGGCCGAGGCGCCCAGAGGGTTGGTCTGCGACTGGGCCAGGTTGTAGCCGAGGAAGGTCCAGGATTTACTGCGCGGGAACAGCGGTTTGCCAAGCCGGAGGAAGGACGGTTGGTGGCAATTCCTTTGGTTCGAAAATACCGTCCACTTGATTTTACTAGATTCGACCGACAGTTTTATATCATTGGCGGACTTGCTGAAGACCCTAAATAGAGTTTCCATATCTTTTGGATTGTTCGTCATTAGTAAGAAATCGTCCGCATATGATATGGCTCCCAACCAGATTGAATTGATTGTATATCCCACATGGGATTCCTCTAGGTTGTCCAGTATGCTTCTTGTGTACAGGTTGAATAGGATCGGTGATAACAAGGATCCCTGTTTAACGCCTCGTCGAACAGAGATTCCGTCACGATCGATCAGGCCGTCGAACTTTAGGTACAAGGTGCTGGCCATGTAGTAATTGAGCACGGTGGCGACGATGTGAGGGTTAACGAACTCCATCATCTTCCGACCCAATGTATCATAGTCCACGGAGTCGAACGCAGCCTCTATGTCTAGCTGGCAGATGTACAATTGGGACCCTCTCACTAAGTTACTCTCAATGCTTTCCAGAACTGTAGCTATGGCGATGTCGCACCCAATCCTGCTGCGATACGCTGTCTGATTGTCGTGTAGTTTTATACCGCCCAGAAACTCTGTAAGTATCACCCGCTCAAAGACCTTTGCCCAGATGCTAATCGAGGCAATTGGTCTGTATGACCCTGTACAAAATAGATCCCGCTGTTTTCCTTTGTACAGACTCGAGATTACTGAGTTGCCAAACAGCGTCGGTACTTGTTTCAGTTCAAAACAGGTATTTATTACAACGGCTAGAAGCTCGCATATCGGCTCCGGATTCATATACAGAATGTGCTCGGCAGTTAGCGAGGAAAAGTCCGGCGATTTTCTTGTCGAGAGAGAGGCGACGGCTCGTCTGACCGCCAGAGGCGATATTTGAGGTAGAACGCTGGTGTCACAGGCTTCCTTTAAATCGGTTCTGAGAGAATCACTCAGACCGTGGTCCCCACTAAACTTGGTAGTGTAGTGGGATCGCAGTACCGATTCCATGGTTGGCGGTGCGCTTGTGGTGCTGGTTCGGTTCACATTGGACCAGAATTGGCGGGGATGGGAACTGAAATTCCTCGACCATTTATTCGTTGAATTGCGTACCATGTTCCGCGAGAGAAAGTTCTTTATCCTCCTCGTGCGACGCTTGGACTCTTTGAACGCCGAACCGAGTTGATCCTCGGGGTCCAGTCCAGTAACACTCCATAATTTGTACAGGTCCTGTGTTGTTCTGGAACTCGCTCGTAGGAGCTTCGATCGTATGCGAAGGTTTGTGGTGGGCCGCCGCTGTTGTATTATTGGGATAAATGATGTGGCTGCCACAACCACCGAGCTCTGCAACGATTCCATACAGTTACTTATTGCATCAATGTCACAGAGTCCCTTGGTATCATCAATTAACTTTGCGATCGCCACGTCTATGGCTTCTTTGTACTTATATTTGCCTTCTGATGTGGCTTTGTCCCAGTTGAATTTTATTTGACGCCGGTTTGACTTATTTGGACCCTTGTTGTCCTCCGTGTAGTCATATGGTGTTGCGAGATCAAAAGTAGCTAGAACTGCGGCGTGGTCCGAATGGTTGTTAGCAGGGTCATCACCATACACACACCCGCTTCTGATGAGCCCACCACCGTCGGTAGACGTCACAATGTGGTCAATATACGAACTGGTATTTTGGCCTTGACCGCGAAACGTTATTATTGGCCCAGTAAACGGGCTGTGTGTGTCGGCGACACACAAACCATTGCTGTTGAGGAAGCTGTCGAGATGTAGCCCTCTGGTATTCGCCTTTTTACTCGATAACTGACCTCTTGATCCCTGCAGGTTTCCCAAGTCGGCATTACAGTCCATTAGTAATATGGGGGTACATCCCGAATACCGAGTAACTTCCGAGTGTATGCGACCCAGAAAACTGTCGTACAGGGCTGCGTCCTTGGATTGGTCTGGTGCGTAGCACGATAGCGCTATAATAGACCGATTACAATTCTTCAGGTTAGCGATGATACCGACGATACCATCACCGCCATCCACCCGTGACCATGTCCGCACCAGGTCCTTCCTAAAGTAGAGCGCGACACCACCAGCACCACGTTTGCGGTATTGGTTCTCCATCAGAGGGCTGACCGCATATACGCAGTGGAACTTGTCATTCAGGGGTTCTAGAACGGTTTTGCATTCCAAGTCGTCCAGCCAGTGTTCCTGGAGAGCGAGAAAGTCACACTCGCCAAGCAGTTTGTCAATATATTCGGTGTTGCCTGAAAATCCTCTGGTGTTAAAGGTGCTAAATCTCACTGGTTTGCTGTTTCCGCTATCCTGGGTTTTGTGCGGGTTAAACCCGATGCCTCAGCGTGCGTTCGCTCGGGCGTTGTGCGTATCGATCCTGTTCAAGTGGAGATTGATAATAAGTGCCACGTTCGCGAGAATACTGGTCCTGTTGGTGGGGATCTCGATGCCTTGTATGTTGATCGTTGTGATCTTGGTGCCATGGCGATTGTTTGGGCACACCACGTTCCGGCGAATGTTGTTGGGGTTGCGCGTTTTGGTTGCGATCCCACTCGTACCCCCCGTTAGGGGCTCGTCGCCGCGAGGTTTGTCCGTTGTAATCACGATCGTTGCGATGTCGGTGTTGTTGTTCCGCGTATCTGGTGTTGTACTGCCAGTCGCGGCATGTTATTCCATCCGGCCAGAAACCGGCTTGTTTAACCATCACCGAGTCTTCTTGGTCCACTATTAATCGAACATTGATTGAGTCCCGGGATATTCTAGTTGTTATACGATGGACCCGTATTTTACGAACCCGCAGATATTCTATGATATCATCCTCATTATTTTTCCGAGAAATTCTGTTGATGAATA